>BMAU01001482.1:0-12443 GCA_019973935.1 Trichonephila clavipes | reverse complement strand
TGATAAACGGAATATGGGACTTTACACGAAGGACATTCTGGGGCATTTTCACCCAACAGAAGGTGCCTAAGTGAGTAAAACGAGTATGACCAATGCGAAGTCGAGTCAAACGGGACATCATGTTCGAACTGGTAGTAAGCTGCCCAATGAGAAGTGGAAGGATGAATGCGCGCAGTTTGTTATATCACAATAGCATAGCATCACACGCTGATAGAGGACCTGTTGATCCCAGTTCTGCCATACACGATGAATATAGTTCTGTGTTGAAGTCTTTAAATCTCGGTAACAGACAGGCCGTTGCATGTGATCAGACATGGATCGTGCAGCGGTATCAGCCTGTTCATTACCAAGTATACCCACGTGTCCAGGTACTCAGGAAAATTACATCAAAACCCTTCCCTAGTTTTCGCAAAGAAGAAGTATTTCGATCACAGTAAGTGCCTATGCTCTGTGGAAAATCCGCTGGCGAAATTACGCCACGCGAAAAATTTAAATTAGTATGAGGAGCCACGGTAAGATCTGGCGAGCAAGCTTGTAGTTTTTATAAGGCTGTCGCTTCGATCTGAAGATGACACTTCGAGGAACAAGTCCCCAGAGCGCATCTTACGAATCGACTTGACTTCCCCTATAGCGCCAGTTATAGCTTTCTCAATTAGAAAAGGTGAAACAGTAGAAAAAGTACCAGGAGTTTTTAATATAAAATATCGAAACGAATCAGAAAATTCAATTGTACGGTGCTCCACTGAAGGAGAATTACTACTGGGTTCCATGAGAGTTTTTTGTGTTCATTCCAGTACGCCTCCACCCACCATGGGAGCCTTCAACAAGTGAGGCAGCCTGCCGGTCATCTGACATGCGTCAGGCACGGCACTTACCTCAGAGGTGGTGTACTGGAGTATAGTAGTACAGGTTCGGGATGTGATCCGCCAGTTCACCCAGGGCACCCTCTAACTGCAATACTAACCTCTAAAGCAACCGTCTTTGGTATTCCAAAAAGAACCCGCATTGGAATCCGCAGAACTAATCACCAGCCGATTGACAGGAGCGGGCTCACTCCCGCCTCCCGTCTACGGAGAAGCATGGGCCAAAGGGGCACGCAACAGGAACCCCAGACTCACTTTCCCCGGTACGGGTCGCCGCACACGGCAAACATGTGGGTCAGACTCAAAAAACCAGTCTTAACATTTCGTAATTTAAAAAAAAGAATTTTTACTTTTCAAATACCCCAAAGAAATAAACCAAAAAATAAAAATATTAGAAACAATTAAACTCAAAATATCCAAAATAAAAAATTAACCACAAAACAACCCCAACTGAACTAAATATAACGTTAAATATTGACCTGTAACTGAAACACTAACCAAGCAAATATTTTTTGGGTTTTTTTTCTTTTTCAAAACTCGGGTACCTGGGGGACGGGCCTCCCGTACTATCGTACGTCGGGAACTACAGGAATTTGTACCACGGATGCGTATTTCGGGGTCGGGACGAATAGCACCGTTTGCGGCAAAAGTGCACGCAGCAACTCTCGCAGAAATACTATGACCGTTGGTGTCGCACCATACTTCCCACTCAGAAGCCCGGGCCGTGAGCCCTAGAGGTGGAAAGATCACTAGGGCACCTCGAAAGGGAACCCCCGTACTCACCTAAAGAAGGTGAGCAAGAAAAGGGCCGAAAAAAGTACGAGAAAAAATGTTGGAATAAAAAAGTAGGCAAATTGCCTCTGAATCCAAAATAGGGTTCCCATAGCGCCAAGTACGATCATATGCTGATATCGAAAAAAGATAGAAACCTCTCCCGGACAAGCGTGTCTAATTTTTGTTTTCTAGCGCGCCACAGCTACTGGATCTTCACGGAAGACAAACAGAGGAATGACTGGTAAACGAGACGGGCATTGACCATACGTTCTAGCAGTTTAGCAAAGTCAGCCTCGTGAGTGCTATCGGTCGATAGCTGAGAGGGTTCTTGTAGATCTTTCCAGGTTTTAAAAATGGGGATCACTATGGCTTCTGCCATTGAGTAGGATACACCTGCTCCCTCCATATTCGGCTGAATAGGTAAAGGAGACTTTACTAGTGAATCCTCGCTCAAATGGCGAAGCAATACATAGATATTCCATCAGACCTGGGACTAGTATTGTTTGCCGATGATAAGGCTCTTCTCTCAATTCAAACATGTCAAAGTCACAGTTATATGGTAAAGGTTGTCGGCACCGGAAAGCTGATAGGTGTCCGCCTAAACGATTCTTAGTCGCCTGGAATGCAGGGCTATATGAATCGGAGCTGACACACTAGCAAATGTTTTGCCAATCAAGTTGGCCACATCTAAAGCAGTGACGAATACAAAGCAGTAGAAGTTTCAATATCGGAATGTTAAAATCCCGATAAAGGCCATTCGCTGCTTTGACCTTCTCCATAACTGTTGACTGGTAGTTGACGATGTGATTGAAGACACATACTGGATCCAAGATTCTCTCTGGCATTGGATGACGTATTCTACGAGCTAACGCTTTCGCACTCAGTAGGGTACCTCCCTGAAAATACCCCACGCCCTCCTTTGTTCCTTTTGGCTTGCTGGCAGGAAGCGTGGCTCCACCATGGTTTGCACAGCTTTCGAGGGGAATTGGATGTTTTGGGAATGGCTGCATCGGCAGCATTCCGAAATAGCTTCAGTGACATTGAGACTGCTTCATCAACTGCCCTGTTCTGAACCACATTGCGCCTATGTGATTTCTAATCCCCAGCTAACATGCGTGAGACTAGTGAGTGTGAGTGTGGGGTTTAATGGCACAAGAGCCAATTTTAGCTATGCTGCGCCAAACATTTGTTAAGAAACTTATATTTATAAAATATTTTAAAAATCATATGACATTACACTCCTTTAAAAAATTAAAATACAAATAGCTTAAAACTGTCTTCAATGATCCAAAGAAACAAAATTTCCAGGAATTCCCCACCAAGTCAGACCATATCTTAAAATAAAGCTTACTGAAAAAGACAAAGGTTAGTTTAAAACAAGATTAGATAATACATGGTATAAAATTATTCTCTATAGTTCCTGTATCGGGATGGTTAACGTGCAACGAAATAACCTTCAGAAGAATGAAAGGATCTTGCTCAAGTTCTTCTCCTCCTCCACGTCGTAAGTTATCATATCTTCGTCATCGCTGGTATTTCTGTAGGTGTTGCATTTCCGATAACTATGTGGAACCCTTTTTATTTCCTGATATCTGGTTTTGGTATTTTTGAGCGTTTTCTTTCATTTCTTGATTTTCGTTTTACAATTTGTTGGCTTCAGCTGCATTAGAATGGTCATTATTGGAGTCATTATGACAGACACAGGCAAGTTTTCAGTAGAAACCGTGGATGTAGTGGTGGCTGTTTCATGAACAGAGCATGCTGTGGATGAGGAAGATGCAGCAGAGATAGATAAACTATTAGAAGTGGAGCAGTATCTATTACAGAATTAGGGAGGTTGAGATATTGAAGGCGATGCAACAGTAACAGAAGATGTGGAGGGTACGAGTTCTGCCTGAGTTGATGTAGAGGATTTATTAACTGCAGCGACTGAAGAAGATATAATAGGTTTGAAATGAGACTAATGGTTGTAGTAATTTTAATGGTGGGCAAACTATTTTGGTAATCGTTTCATCAGTTTGTGAGGAACAAGTTAATAGTCGAGGTTTGGCAACCTGAGCGTAAGTTTGAGATGGTTGTGGAGCTTATAAATTTTCGTGCTTCTAGGATGTTAGATTTGTTTGTCTTAATTGTTTGTATCTCTTTTCGGTTTTCCATTGTGAGACACAATTTGAATCTGATGGATGAGGCCAGAACAATTGACGGGCATTTCTGCTCTAGAGTACAATCCGTGGAAGGATGCCAAACGGATGCACATCTAGAGCACGTCAATTGTCCTCGGCAGGCAGTTTGAGAGGCCGAACCTCTGGCATTGAAACAACGCAGAGGGTTCGGAATGTACGGGCGGATCTTGCAATTAAATATCCAGCCTTTAATTGTTGTCGGAAGTTTTTAGTTATTGAACGTTAAGATTAAATGTTTGGTAGGAATAATAGCATCTGTCCTTTTTACTGTTATTCTCCTGACCTGAATAACAACACCCTACCTGAAAACCCACCAAGGATTTCCTGTCTCAGTAGAGTCAATATCAGGTCAGGTTCAGAAATGACACTGACAAGAGTTAAGTGATTTGTGAGGACTCACCGTCAAAGGGCAATCTTAAAAACGTTTTTGCCAACAAAAAAAGACTTTGTTTGCAAAGCAGAATTTGTTTCAATCAATAAATCCCGGAACGCAATCGTTTAACGGATTTAGGTTCACCACCTATTCCTACGAATAGCTTTTTGAATCGCAAAGGGAGATTTCTTCCCCATTTCATTATGTAGATACCGAAAGAATTAAAATCTGGCAATGCGTAGCAATTTTGATCAATGTTAGTTGGGCAGGAGGTGGGTTGGGGGGTTTTAAAAATGCGTTTTGAGTTTTTCCTTTTATTTAGACTTATTTTTGATTTTTATTAGAAAGGAGGAGGAGAATCCCTTTTGGATTTTCAGAGAGACTAGTTTGGCAGGGTTTGCCCTGGACTCAGCAACCAGTAGCGTGGCCTCGGGAGAGCCCCCCGCTCTGCAATGCAGGACCCCATCCAGGCACCACCTGGAACTACAAGACAGGCGGGATTATACACCAGCTGATAGAGCAGCCAGGACATGCTGGTTAGCTGTCCCGGGCTCCTGTACTATCTGGCGGCCTGAGACGCAAAAAACTCAGCTTTCTCCGGTACCCTGGCTACGGCCGCTTCCTCCAAGACCCCACCTCACCAGTCCAAAGGTCCTCAAAATTAAAACCCTGCTCAAGTGCCAGTTTTCCCAGGAGCAGTCCGTTGTGTCATCATACCAATAGTGAAAACATCAGACACAACTTCATTCCACTTAGTCCTGGTCTGCCACAGGACTGTGGCAGAAAAATAAAGATAATAAGTTGAACACAAAAATCAATAATCGAACATAAAAGAAGCAACAAAATCAAAACATTGGAAAGAAATTGAAGAAAATCAATAAAAAGAATATAGTATAAAAATGCAAACCATAAAACTGTAAAAAATATATCAAGTTTTTTATTAGAAAAAAAAAACAAAGTTGGGGTTTAAGTATCATTGTCCAATGTAGATCTGTGGTCTGGACGGGAAAAGAAGAAAAGGGAAACTTTAATGGCAAGAAAGAGGGCCGAAAATAGAGAAGGATCACTAGGTTCCCTGGTTCGTGAAGCCCGTGTTTACCAAAGACAGTAAACCCCTAGGGAGAAGGAAAAAGATCACTAGGGCACCTTCGGGAGCGTGAAACCCGTACTCACCTAAAGGTGAGCTCCCAGTCTGAGAAAATGATAAGGGACTTAACATGAGACTAGGAGGAAATGATCGCTGTTGTGCAGATCGCTGTCGGTAACCTCGAAATTCAACATCGGTAGCAGAGTTGGCGAACAGATGGCTAGATCGAGGGAGGAAATGTCCTCGTGGGGTGCATGGAAATACGTTTTCTCGTCGTTGTTCAGCAGACAGAGACAGTGATCAGAAATCAACTGTCTGATCTGTCGCCCGCGAGAATTTGTAAACATCATGCCCCCCACAGAGGGCTGTGTCCGTTAAAGTCACCGAGCAAAAAATAAATGGAGCTGGCAATTGACTGACTAAATGATTCAAATCCACTTGTGGCACAACATCGTTGGGTAAAATAAACACAACAGACTGTGACTAAAGAATGGATGAAATCCGTACAGCCACAGCTCAATGATGTGTGCAGTGACGACAGTACTGAAACAGAATAGACGTGAAGAGGCATACACCTCCGGTGGAGAGATGTAGCGCCATCTACATCCCGTCGTACACATTTATACCACGCACTCGCATTGTCATGGTACTTTCAGAAATGTTCCTGAAGAGCAACGGCATGCGGGCTGGTGCGTGGAGAGGAGGATTTGAGATCATCAAGTCGAGTTCTTAGACCACGGCAGTTCCAGGAGATAAAGGAGGTCATCAAGTCTTCGCACGGTGCCCCCGCAAGGAGCCAGAAGACGATTTAGGTCTGGGCGACAGATCGTCCATCAGACTCCCTTCGTCGCTTTGTGAGGTATTGAATTGTCCATGACATCGTCTCCCCATGTCATGGAGTTTTTAGAGAGGTTCGACCTCTTTTTGTGGGATTGCACCCCCTGATTCCTTTGATGCGTGTTTTCCTGTTCTTCTTATGATCCCGGAGTTTAGATACAGACTTACGTGTATCCACGGCAACAGACTTCGTTGTACAGATTCGATTGTCGCAGATGTTGAGCTGTACTCGCGTCCACTTGAATGGCTATTGATATGTATGTTTTGTTGGCTACCGATGCATAGCTTTTCCCAGAAACTGGCGTGCGTAAGATACAACACGCCGAGCCTCCGGATAGAAATTTTATCCTTAATCTGAATGGCCGTGATCTCCTTTTCCAATAGCCAGGTGGACAAGATCGAGAAAACGATGAATGGTCCCCTAACACCGACACATCGTTCTATGTTTTTACAGTTCGCGCTATCATGGCCTACCGCCATCTGCAGGCTATGGCGGCTGGCCGCGGCAGACTGTTTTCGAATGACCACCTGGCATTAAAGCAACGGAGCGATTTGGAATGCTGGGTCGAACAGGGCAATGGAGAGGTGAAGTGGCTCACGGACCGTGGGAGTTCAGGCGTTTCCAGGCACAGTCAGTGATGAGTGGTGTGCTTAGTGTTGGGCGGCCTCCGGGTCATCCCGCCGAATCGTAATTCGCCGTGTGAACTTCACAGATCTTCTGATCCACCATAGTTCTCCTTTATTTCCTCTGTTGACACATTCAACAAACCGCTGCCGATAATTTTTTTATTTCCTCGCGAATAATTGAGGGTGTTGTGGTGGAGAACTATAGTGACGTCAAGACGGGCCATTTCTACATGATCGCAACCGAGGCGGAAGACTGTTTCGCCGATGCTACTTCCAGGAACAAGTTTGGAGCGCATCTTGCGAGGTAATCTTGACCCGCCCAATGCTACTCGTGATCGCCTTCTCTATTAGAAAAAGGTGATACGGTGGAAAAGGTGTTCGGTGTTTTAAGAACAAAGAATCTAGCAGAATCGCTAAATTCTTGTTGCTGTGTATTGGATTGAATGTAGTTTTTCAATTTGTTGCTCCACTGAAGGAGATTTCCTGCTGGGTTCCATGAGAATTTTTTTGTGTTCATCCCAGTACGCCTCCACCCACCATGGAGCCCAACAAGGGGGAGGCAGCCCGCCGGTCATCTGACATGCGTCAGGCACGGCACTTACCTCAGAGGTGGTACTGGAGTATAGTAGTACAGGTTCGGGATGTGATCCGCCAGTTCACCCAGGGAACCCCTAACTGCAATACTAACCCTAAAGCAACCGGGTCTTTGTATTCAAAAGAACCCGTATTGGAAACCGCAGAACTAATCACTAGCCGATTGACAGAGCGGGCTCACTCCTGCCTCCCCGTCTACGGAGAAGCATGGGCCAAAAAGGGCACGCAACAGGAACCCCAGGACTCCACTTTCCCCGGTACGGGTCGCCGCACACGGCAAACATGCGGGTCAGACTCAAAAACTAGTCTTAACATTACGGAAATCAAAAAGTAAAAATTCATTTTGCTTTAAATACCCCCAAAGAAATAAACCAAAATCAAAATAGTAGAAATAATGAAAACTCAAAATATGAAAATAAAAGTAACAAAAACAACCCTAACTGAAAGAAATAAAACGTTAAATATACACCTGTAACTTAAACTCTAACTAAGCAAATATTTTTTTTGGGTTTTTTTTTTCTCAAAGTTCACTCGGGTACCTCGGGGACGTGGCCTCCCGTACTCACCCGAAAGTGAGCCCCTGAGGTGGAAAAGAAGAAAGGGAAATTGAATGGCAAGAAAAAGGGCCGAAAATGAGAAGGTTCACTAGGTTCCCTCAATTTGTGTGAAGCCCAAGCTTACCAAAAGACAGTAAACCCCTCAGGGAGAAGGAAAAGATCAAATAGGGCACCTCAGGGAGCGTGAGGAAACCCGCACTCTCACCTAAAGGGAGGTGAGCCCCTGAGGGGTTCCTCGACTTACGGAATGCCGCACATGGAAAACATGCGGGTTGGCTAACCAACGGTGTTCATCGAAAACAAATAAAGCAACACAATCAAAACATTATTGCCAAGAATATACGAAAAAAGAAATTAAACCACCGCAATATAAAATGTAAACCATAATATGTTAGTAATAAAACGGAAGTTTTTTCACAAGAAAAAACTAATAAGGGAACTATTAAATTTTAAAATATTTGTCTGTGGTCTGGACGTGAAAAGAAGAAAAGGAAAAATGAGATGACAAGAAAGAGGGTCGAAAATAGAGAAGGATAATTAGGGTACCCCGGGTTCATGATGCCCGTGTTTACTAAATGTAGTAAACACCTTAAGAGAAGGAAAAGATCACTAGGGCACCTAGGGAGCGTGAAACCCGTACTTACCTAAAGAAGGTGAGCCCCCTGAGGGGGTACAATACGTGAAATAATGCCCAACGGAAACACATCTAGAGCATGTTAATTGGTCGCGGCAGGAAGTTTGGGAGTGACCGAACCTCTGGAATTTGAAACAGCGCAGAGGGTTCGGTATATAAGGACGGATTCTACAATTCAGATATCCAACTTTTATTGTGCTTGGCAGTTTCGGGCTATTAAATGTTAAGATTAAATGTTTTGTGGGAATAGTTATAGAGTCTTTTATATTGTGATTCTCCTGACCTGAGTGACACCCTGATTAGTCAGTGGGTGAGAGAATGTTGGGTTTTATGGCGCAAGAGCCAAATTTGGCTATACTGCGCCACAAGTTTGCTAAAATATTAAAACCATGTTAAAAATATACATGAAAAAAACAATTATATAAAAAATAAAGTTAAAGTTAAAACACTTTAAAAAGTCAAATGAAATATAAAAATCCAAATTTCTTTATAAAAGCAAATAGGTTTGGGTGGGGTATTTCTCCCACCAAGTCATATAATGTTAAATGATATGATCCAAAAAAAAATTATGCGATAATGATTAAATACGGGACAATCTACAAGAATATGTTTAACAGTAAAATAATTTTTGCCTGAAGGACATAGAGGAGCAGCTTCCTTCAACAACAAATGCCTGTGTGTAAAGCGAGTGTGACTAATGCGAAGACGAGACAATTTGACATCAGTCCTTCGCATTGGCATCACAGGCCATGCTCCTATGACAGGTTTCACAGAGTGTAGTTTGTTATCCAACTGCTGACTCCATGACTCCTGCCAGATCTTAAAACAATGATGCAGGATGACGCGCTTTATATTTGATAGCGGCACTGCTAGCGGCAGATCGGTCGTCGCCGACCTTTCCGCGCTGTCCACTTGCTCGATGCCTATGATTCCTACGTGACTCGGTAGCCAGCAAAATAAGATATCGAAACCCTTACTGTGCAGTCGACTCGTAATGTCGAGTACATTACAAACCACTGGATGACACCAATCTTTATAATTTTCAAACGCTTCAAATACACTCATGCTGTCAGTATAGATGCAGTATTTACGGGGCATATTAGAGTCGATTGATTGAAGTGCACGGTAAATGGTGACAGCCTCTGCAGTGAAAACGCTGCAAGAAGGGTCTAGCCGATAACCGTGCGTAACATCTTCAATCACGACTTCACAGCCAACATAATCTGCACGTTTCGAACCATCTGTGTAGATGGCCGAAAACATCCTATACTGATTGCGGTGAGCGGTGGTAGGCGAGTGAGTGAGTGAGTGAATTTGGGGTTTTATGGCGCAAGAGCCAAAATTGGCTACTGCGCCACACGTTTGTTAAAATATTAAAAACATGGTAAAAATACACATAAAAAATACAAGGACATGAAAATAATTATATATGTGCATGCCAGCATGCACATATATAAAAATAAAGTTAAAGTTAAAAACATTTTAAAAAGTGTTGGAATAGGAAAAGGTTCCTTTTGCTGGATACGCACGTTAGGTAGGTCGAGTTCAGAAATATGAAGCTTCATCCTATCCATAAACGGCCGGTGAGTGTGAGTGAATTTTATGTTTTATGGCGCAAGAGCCAAAATTGGCTATACTGCGCCACACGTTTATCAAAATTATAAAAACATGGTAAAAATACATATAAAAAATACAAAGGCATAAAAGAAATTTTGATATATGTGCATGCCTGCATGCACATATATAAAAAATAAAGTTAAAAGCTAAAACATTTTAAAAGTCAAAATTAAATATAAAAATCCAATTTTCTTTATAAAGCAAAGAGGTTTGGTGGGGGAGTATTTCTCCCACCAAGTCAGATAAGGTTAAAACAGTTGATGAAAAAAAAGGTGATGCGATGAGTATTAAAAACTGGACAATCGATTAAAATGTGATGAACAGTGTAAGAGACATGGCATGAAGGACATTCAGGAGCACGTTCTCCAAAAACAACAAATGCCTTTGTGTGAAGCGAGTATGGCCAATGCGAGACGAGTCAATTTGACATCCAGTTCTTCCGCATTGGCATCACAGGCCATGCTCCTATGACGGGTTTCTTCTCTTACAGAGTGCAGTTTGTTATCCAACTGTTGACTCCATGATTCCTGCCAGATCTTAAAATATGATGCAAGATGACGCGCTTCATATCCGATAGCGGAACAGCTTAGCGGCAGATGGGTCGTTGCCGACTTTGCCGCTGTCCGCTTGCTCGTTGCTATGATTCCTACGTGACTGGGTAGCCAGCAAAACCGCGATATCGTCCCCTTGCTGTAGAGTCGACTCGTAATGTCGAGTATTGTACATACCACTGGATGGCAGCGATCGTGGTAGTTTTCAAGCGCTTCTGAGTACACTCATGCTGTCAGTATAGATGCAGTATTTAGGGGCATAGTGGAGTCGATTAATTGAAGTGGCACGGTAAATGGCGACAGCTTCGGCAGTGAAAATGCTGCAAGAAGTGTCGAGCCTATAACCGTGCATAATATTCAATCACGACTCCACAGCCAACGTAATCTGCACGTTTCGAACCATCAGTGTAAATGGCCGAATAACGACTATACTGACTGCGGTGGTAGGCGAAGACGCGTTGAAAGACGGACAGGCGCTACAGTGGATTTACTGTAAGTGGCAAGGGGGTTGATATAAAGGAACCGTGGTGTATTCTAAGTGGGGTTGGAATAGGGAAAAGGTTCCTTTGCTGGATACGCACGTTAGGTAGGTCGAGTTCAGAAACATGAAGCTTCATCCTATCCATAAACGGCCGGATGTTAGACGGCCGTGCATATAAAAAGTCTCTTCATGCTGGAGAACACTACATACACATTCTGCAGTGAGGATGTGAAGGCACGGACAAGATCTTAAAATAAAAACGTAAGAGACAGCTTCCTCCGTCGAAGATCTAGAGGAAGCTGATGACAATAAACATAGAGACTCTGCACCGGTGATGTGCGAAACGCACCCTAGCAGATTCTCAGTGCCATATAATTGGACGGGGTCAAGTTTTTGCAGAGTAGAGTTGCACGCTGATCCGTATGCAACACATCCGTAGTCGATGCGAGAGAGTACTGATTGCCTGATACACTCAGAGTAATGATGGTCTATCCGCCCCCCAAGAGGTGTTTGACAACACCTTCAAGAGGTTTAAAAGACTTTTTACACTTCTTCCGCAAATGTAAAATATGCGGAAGGAAAGTGAGCCGGCGGTCGAAAATTACTCCGAGGAATCGTACGTCGGGAACTACGGGAAGTTGTATATCACGGATGCGGTATTTCGGGGTCGGGATGAATACCCCGTTTGCGGCAAAAGATGCACGCAGCAACTCTTGCTCGCAGAAATACTATGACCGTTGGTGTCGCACCATTTTACAATGTTGTTGACGGCAGTTTACTGTATGAAGCAAAGGGTTGATATAATGGAACCGTGGCGTATTCCAAGGCTGGAATAATAAAGGTTCCTTTGCTGGATATTCACTTTAGGTAGGTCGAGTTCAGAAACAAGAAGCTTCATCCTATCCATAAATGGTCGGATGTTAGACGGACGGGCATCATATATGTCTCTTCATGCTGGTAATCATACACATTTTGCAGGGGGTGAAGGCACGGACAAGATCTTAAAACAATACGCATGAGACAGCTTAAACCGTCTAAGATCTAGAGGAAGCTGACTGCAGCTAACATAGAGACTCTGACTGGTGATGTGCGAAACGCACCTGAGTGTGAGTGTTTGGTTTAATGGCACAAGAGCCAATTTTGGCTATGCTGCGCCAAACATTTGTTAAGAAACTAATGATTTTAATATATCCCATAAAACATTTTGACACTACACTTTAAAAAATTAAAAATACAAATTATTTAAAACCGTCTTCAATGTTACA
>BMAU01001481.1:0-21026 GCA_019973935.1 Trichonephila clavipes | reverse complement strand
GTAGAAACTGAGAGACGAGGTGCCGGGCAATGGATTTTTAGAGATGTGGGTTGTTAGGCATTGTAAAAAGGATTGGACAGGTCATGTTTGATAGATTTGGATCCCTGTTTAGGGAAGCTGTGGATAAGAGTTGAAGGAAGGTCCTAGCCCAGTCTGAGCATGCACGTTTGGGATTTAACTGAGGGAACTATTAATCTGCGTGCTTCAAAGGCCGAGATATCTGTTTTATTGATTTTAATTTCTTGGATCTGCTTTTCTATTTTCCATTTTTGGCATAATTTTGAATCGGAAGGATGAGATTGCGTACAATTAACACATTTTGGGCTCTAAGAGTAAAATCCGTAGGTAGTGAGTAGATGTAGGGTTTTATGGCGCAAGAGCCAAAGACGAATTTATACTGCGCCACACGTTTGTTAAAATTATAAAAACATGGTAAAAATACACGCCAAAAAATGCAAAAAGGACATAAAAATAATTATATATGTGCATGCCAGCATGCACATATATAAAAAATAAAGAGATTAAAGAGATTAAAACATTTTTAAAGTCAAATTAAATATAAAAATCCAATTCTTCACAGTAAAAGCAAATAGATTTTGGGTAAGGAGATTCCCCCACCAAGTCAGATAAGGTTAAAAAGATTGATGAAAAGGTCATGCGATGAGTATTAAGAGCAGGACAATCTATTAAAATGTGATGAACAGTGTAAAGAACATGGCATGAAGGACATTCAGGAGTGAGTGAGTGAGTGAGTGTATTGTTTTTATGGCGCAAGAGCCAATTTTGGCTAAACTGCGCCAAACAACCTTTTAAGCATTAAAACTATAAAATTAGTAAAAAATGTTTATGGTTTAAAATAGGAAGATCTCATTAAAAATTTGTAAAAAAGCGAAGTTGATAAATTTTGGTGGAGTTTTCCCCACCAAGTCAAAAAAAATGTTTAATTCGAACCAAAATTATTTAAAATAAATGGTATCACTTGATGTTGCTAAAACGGTTTTTTTATTGGATTATCAAAGTCATATTTAATAAAATGATTGATTTGGTTTGTTAATCAACTCTCCTTATAGGTGAAGCCATTCATATTTAAAACATATTTTGATTCGGCTCAGGTTCATCTTCCACGTCATATATTATCATATCCTCCTCTATGCGGTGTACTCAGTAGGGTCGAGATTTTCCGAGGTCTATGAGGGGCCGTCTTAATTTCTATTTTGGTTTTACAGTGTTGGATTGGTTTTGGGGGACGTTTTTTTTCACGGTTTGAGGGTTTGAATTGTGTCCTGGGATGTAGCGGGTATGGTATTGGATATAGTGGTGGTCGTTTCAAGAACAGGCATGCATGGATACAGGAAGATGTAGCGAGATAGATAAACTATTCTAGAAGTGGTGGGAGCAGTATCTATTACAGGGAATTAGGAGGTTGGAGATATTGATGGCGATGCAACTGTAACTAAAGATGTGGAGGTACGAGTTCTGCCTGAGTTGATGTAGAGGATTTATTAACTGCAGCGACTGAGGAAGATATAGTTGGCTTTGGAACGGAGACTAGTGGTTGTAACAATTTTAATGGTGGGCAAACTATTTGGTAATATTTTCATCTGTTTGTGTTGTAGTGGTTGTAGTCGAGTTTTGGTAACCTGAGCGTAGGATTGGGATAATTGTGGAGCTATTAGTTTTCGTGCTTCTAGGTATGTTAGATTTCTATTTGTCTTAATAATTTGGATTTCTTTTTCGGTTTTTCCATTGTGAGCACAATTTTGAGTCTGATGGATGGGATTGGGAGCAATTAACGCATTTCGGCTCTAGAGTACAATCCGTGGAAGGATGCCCCAACGGTTGCACATCTAGAACACGTCAATTGTCCTCTGCAGGCGGTGTGAGAGTGTCGAATCTCTGGCATTGGAAACAACGCAGAGGATTCGGTATGTAGGGACGGATCTTGCAGTTTAAATAACCAGCCTTTATTGTTGTCGGAAGTTTTGGGTTATTGAACGTTAAGATTAAATGTTTAGTAGGAATAATCTCAGCATCTTTTTTTTTTATAGTGATTCTCTGACCTGAATTACACCCTGTCCTGAAAATTCTTCAAGGATTTCAGTCTCAGGAGTGAATATCAGGTCAGGTTCGAAGATGACACCTCGACTCGAGTTAAGTGATTTGTGAGGACTCACCGTCAAAGGGCAATCTAAAAACGTTTTTGCCAACAAAGATTTAGTTTGCAAAGCAGATAAAAGTTTCAATCAATAAATCTCCCGAACGTAGTTTTTTAACGGATTTAGGATCTCCGCCTATTCCTTGAATAGCTTTTTGAATCGCAAAGGGAGATTTTCTAGTCATATCATTATTAGATACCGATAGAATTAAAAAACGGCAATGCGTAGCAATCTGATCAATGTTAGTTGGGCAGGATGGGTTGGGGGTTTTAATAAATGCGTTTTGATTTTTTTCCCTAATTTTACTTATTTTGATTTTTTTTTTGAGAAAGGAGGAGGAGAATCCCTTTTGATTTTCAGAGAACCAGTTTGGCAGGGCTTGCCCTAGAGTCAGCAACCAGTAGTGGCCTCGGGAGAGCCCCGCACTGCAATGCAGGACCCCATCCAGGCACCACCTGGAACTACAAGACAGGCGGGATTATACACCAGCTGATAGAGCAGCCAGGACATGCTGGTTAGGCTGTCCCGGGCTCCTGTACTATCTGGCGGCCTGAGACGCAAAACTCAGCTTTTCTCCTGTACCCTCATGGTCGCTTCCTCCAAGACCCAACCTCACCAGTCAAGGTCCTCAAAGTTCAAAACCCCGCTCCAAGTGCCAGTTTTCCCAGGGAGCAGTCCGTTGTGTCATCATACCAATAGTGAAAACCCTTCAGACACAACTTCATTCCGCTCTCAGTCCTGGTCTGCCACAGGACTTCGTGGCAGAAAAAATAAAGATAATAAGTTGAACACAAAAAATCAATAATCGAACATAAAAGAAGCAACAAAATCAAAACATTGAAAGAATTGAAGAAAATCAATAAAAAGAACATAATATAAAATGCCAAACCATAATACTGCAGTAAAAAAAAAAATATATCAATTTTTTATTACAGAACAAAATTAAGTTGGGACAATGTTCATTGTCCAATGTAGGTCTATGATCTTGACGGGAAAAGAAGAAAAAGGAAACTTTAATGGCAAGAAGAGGCCGAAAATAGAGAAGGATCACTAGGGTTCCCCGGGTTCGTGAAGCCCGTGTTTACCAAAGACAGTAAACCCCTAAGGAAGGGAAAGATCACTAGGGCACCTCGGGAGCGTGAAACCCGTACCCACCTAAAGGAGCCCCCTGAGGGGAAGGTTGAAAGACGACAGGCGCTACAGTGGATTTACTGTAAGGGCAAAAGGGTTGATAATGGAACCGTGGCGTATTCCAAGGTTGAATAGGAAAAGGTTCCTGCTGATACGCACGTTAGGTAGGTCGAGTTCAGAAATATGAAGCTTCATCCTATCCATAAACGGCCGGATGTTAGACGGCCGTGCATCATAAAGTCTCTTCATGCTGGTACTCATATACACATTCTGCAGAGGATGTGAAGGCACGGACAAGATCTTAAAATAATACGCAAAGAGACAGCTTCCTCCGTCGAAGATCTAGAGGAAGCTGATGACAGTAAACATAGAGACTCTGCACCGGTGATGTGCGAAACGCACCCGAGCAGATTCTCAGTGCCATATGGTGGACGGGGTCAAGTTTTTTCAGAGTAGAGTTGCACGCTGATCCGTATGCAACACATCCGTAGTCGATGCGAGAGTACGATTGCCTGATACACTCGAGTAATGATGTTCGATCCGGGTTCCCCCCAAGAGGTGTTTGACAACACCTTCAAGAGGTTTAAAGACTTTTCACACTTCTTCCGCAAATGTAAAATATGCGGAAGGAAAGTGAGCCGGCGGTCGAAAATTACTCCGAGGAATCGTACGTCGGGAACTACGGGAATTTGTATATCACGGATGCGTATTTCGGGGTCGGGATGAATACCCCGTTTGCGGCAAAAGTGCACGCAGCAACTCTTGCTCGCAGAAATACTATGACCGTTGGTGTCGCACCATTTTACAATGTTGTTGACGGCAGTTTGCAACTGCCGTTCAATCATGCGCATGTCCGAACCTTCACAACTGATCTGTAGATCGTCCACGTATAGTGAAGCCTGTATAGAGGGCGATAAAATACTTAAGATGGATGAAATATGACAAATAAAAGGGTGACACTCAAAATACTCCCCTGAGGAACTCCCTCAGCTTGGGTAAAGAGCAGAAAGAGTGCCACCCAGTCTCACTCTAAAAGTACGAAGATTTAAAAACATTTTAATAAAAGTAGGCAAATTGCCTCTGAATCCAAAATTAAATAAAGTGCGAAGTATCCCATAGCGCCAAGTACGGTCATATGCCTTCTCGATATCGAAGAAAGATAGAAACTAAATGATTCCTCCGGACAAAAGCGTTTCTAATTTTGCTTTCCAGCTGAATGATGTTATCGAGAGTGGACCTTCCTTTACGGAAGCCACTCTGAAACAGAGGAATGCATTTGTTCTTTTCTAACTGGTAAACGAGACGGGCGTTGACCATACGTTCTAGTGTCTTACAAAGGCAGCTCGTGAGTGCTATCGGTCGATAGCTGAGAGGGTTCTTAGGATCTTTTCCAGGTTTTAAAATGGGGATCACTATGGCTTCTTGCCATTGAGTAGGATACACCTGCTCCCTCCATATTCGGTTGAATAGGTAAAGGAGACTTACTAGTGAATCCACGCTCAAATGGCGAAGCAATACATAGGATATTCCATCAGGACCTGGACTAGTATTGTGGGCCGATGATAAGGCTCTCTTCAATTCAAACATGTCAAAGTCACAGTTATATGGTAAAGGTTGTCGGCACCTGAAGTTGATAGGTGTCCGCTCTAAACGATTCTTAGTCGCCTGGAATGCAGGGCTATATGAATCGGAGCTGGACACACTAGCAAATGTTTTGCCAATCAAGTTGGCCACATCTAAAGGTGACGAATACAAAGCAGTAGAAGTTTCCAATATCGGAATGTTAAAATCCCGATAAAGGCCATTCGCTGCTTTGACCTTTCTCCATAACTGTTGACTGGTAGTTGACGATGTGATTGAAGACACATACTGATCCAAGATTCTCTCTGGCATTGACGACGTATTCGACGAGCTAACGCTTTCGCACGTTTGAACGCTATGAGATTATCAGATGTGGGGTACCTCCTGAAAATACCCCACGCCCTCCTTTTTGCTCCTTTTTGGCTTGTTGGCAGGAAGCGTTCCACCATGGTTTGCACAGCTTTCGAGGGAATTGATGTTTTGGGAATGGCTGCATCGCAGCATTCCGAATAGTTTCAGTGACATTGAAGACTGCTTCATCAACTGCCCTGTTCTGAACCATTGTGCCGGTGATAATCGCTAACCGCGTGAATTTATCCCAGTCTGCGCGATGAAAATGATAAGTGGGGACGAAAACGCGTCCCCGCACCATTAACATGCGAGACTAGGAGAGGGAAAATGATCGCTGTTGTGCAGATCGTTTGCAACCTCGAAATTCAACATCGGTAGCAGAGTTGGCGAACAGATGGCTAGATCGAGGGAGTGAAATGTCCTCGTGGGTGCATGGAAATACGTTTTCTCGTCGTTGTTCAGCAGACAGAGACAGTGATCAGAAATCAACTGCTCGATCTGTCGCCCGCGAGAATTTGTAACATCATGCCCCCACAGAGGGCTGTGTCCGTTAAAGTCACCGAGCAAAATAAATGGAGCTGGCAATTGACTGACTAAATGATTCAAATCCACTTGTGGCACAACATCGTTGGGTGGTAAATAAACACAACAGACTGTGACTAAAGAATGGACGTGAATCCGAACAGCCACAGCCTGTAACGATGTGCAGTGTGACGACATTACTGGGAAACAGATTAGATGTGAAGAGGCATACACCTCCGGTTGGAGATGTATCGCCATCTACATCCCGTCGTACACAATTATAACCACGCACTTGCATTGTCATGGTACTCTTCAGAAATGTCTCCTGAAGAGCAACGCATGCGGGCTGGTACGTGGATATGATGGATTTGAGATCAGCAAGTCGAGTCCTTAGACCACGGCAGTTCCAGGAGATAAAGGAGGTCATCAAGTCTTCGCACTTGCTCCCCGCAAGGAGCCAGAAGACGAAGGTCTGGGCGACAGATCGTCCATCAGACTTCGTCGCTTTGCTGGATGCGTGAATGTCCATGACATCGTCTCCCATGTCATGGAGTTTTTTAGAGAGGTTCGACCTCTTTTTTGTGGGATTGCACCCCCGACTCCTTTATGCGTGTTTTCCTGTTCTTCTTAACATCGCGTGGAGGGGATACAGACTTAAGTGTATCCACTGCAACATTCTTCGGTGTTATAGACGCGGCTATCGCAGATGTTGGAGCCGTACTCGCGTCTACTTGAATGGCTGTTGATACGTAGTTTTTGTTGGTCGCCGACGCATAGCTTTTTCCAGAAACTGGCGTGCGTGACGATACAACACGCCGAGCCTCTGGATACGAAATTTTATTTTTTTATTTTCAAGGCCGTGATCTCCTTTTCGAGTAGCCAGGTTGGACAAGAGCGAGAAAACGATGAATGATCGCCTTTGCAATTCACACATCGTTCCTTTGCTTTACAGTCTGCGCTATCATGGCCTACCTCTGCACATCTAGAGCAGGTTGGCTGGCCGCGGCAGACTGTTTTTTGAATGTCCAAATCTCTGGCACTGAAAGCATCGCAGCGGATTCGGGATGTATGGTCGGACTGGGCAATGGAGATAGGCCATTTTAACAGTCTGTGGAAGGTCAGGCGTATTAAAGGTCAGGATGAGGTGCTTTGTATTCAGCACCTGTCCATCCCGCCTTATCGTTATTCGCCTAACATCACAGACCTTTTGGCCTGCATGTTCTCTTTGATTTCCTCTGTCGACACATTGACAAAATCCGCTGGTGAAATGACGCCTCGCGAAAATTTAAATTAGTGAGGAGCCACGGTTACGTCTAAATGAGCCATTTTACGCAGATTTCATAAGGGCGGTCGCCTGTTTCGCCGATGACGCTTCGAGGAACAAGTCCCCGGAGCGCATCTTGCGAATCGTCTTGACCTCCCCAATACTGCTACTCGTGAAAGCTTTCTCAATTAGAAAAGGTGAGACGTTGGAAAAGGTGTCAGGGAGTTTTAGCGATAAAATATCGAAACGATTAAAAAAGTGAATTTTACGGTGCTCCACTGAAGGAGAATTATTACTGGGTTCCATGAGTGTTTTTTGTGTTCATCCCAGTACGCCTCCACCCACCATGGAGCCCAACAAGGGGAGGCAGCCCGCCGGTCATCTGACATGCGTCAGGCACGGCACTTACCTCAGAGGTGGTACTGGGATATAGTAGTACAGGTTCGGGATGTGATCCGCCAGTTCACCTAGGGCACCCCTAACTGCAATACTAACCCTAAAGCAACCGTCTTTGGTATTCCAAAAGAACCCGTATTGGAAACCGCAGAACTAATCACCAGCCGATTGACAGGAGCGGGCTCACTCCTGCCTCCCGTCTACGGAGAAGCATGGGCCAAAGGGCACGCAACAGGAACCCCAGACTCCACTTTCCCCGGTACGGGTCGCCGCACACGGCAAACATGCGGGTCAGACTCAAAACCAGTCTTAACATTACGTAAATTAAAAAGTAAAATTTTTATTTTTTAAATACCCCAAAGAAATAAACCAAAATTAAAATAGTAGAAATAATTAAACTCAAAATATCCAAAATAAAATTAACCACAAAAAACAACCCCTAACTGAACTAAATATAACGTTAAATATTGACCTGTAACTGAAACACTAACTAAACAAATATTTTTTTTGGGTTTTTCTTTCTTTTCAAAATTCACTCGGGTACCTCGGGGACGTGGCCTCCGTACTCACCCGAAAGTGAGCCCCTGAGGTGGAAAAGAAGGAAAGGGAAATTGGAATGGCAAGAAAAGGGCCGAAAATAGAGAAGGTTCACTAGGGTTCCCCGGGTTCATCGTGAAGCCCGTGTTTACAAAGACAGTAAACCCCTAGGGAGAAGGAAAAGATCACTAGGGCACCTCGGGAGCGTGAACCCCGTACTCACCTAAAGAAGGTGAGCCCCTGAGGGGATCAGTGAAATTCAAAATGAAAACTGGTTCTTTAAAAAAAACTGAAATGTTCTGAGACCTTGTGTTTTCCCCAAGATAATCGAGCCTAACCGTAAGTGAAATCAGAACGTAGCCAATGAAAACTGATAAGAGTGGGGACGATCAAACGTTTTTCTGGACAGTCGATTAAATCAGTGTCGAGACTGGGAAAACTATCCTGCACTGATCGATGTTGTGGCAGATTTTTCTCAACCGACAGAATTCATAATACATGTCATGCTGGAAACTATATGGTTCATCTTTTCCAGACATAATTTAAATGAGTGAAATGATCGTGGTGCAGAATGCAAATTTGTGCGAAACTGCTTCTGTGATTCCTGGCAGATCTTAAACGTTGATTTTGATTACTATTTGATAAGTGATGCGAGACACCTGTTCAATGCTGTCGCCACGAGACAATGTATCTCATGCCCCATGTACCATCCTGTGTCCATTGAAGTCACCGAGGTAAAATTTAAAGAATCACGCACTGACCAGGTTGATTCAAAATCACTTGAGTGACTAACATATTTAGAAAGATAAAATTAGCAGACTGTGACAAAGAATGTATGGTGAATTTTCAAGGCCAAAAAAACCTGTAAAGATGATGGAGAAGGCAAAGACTGAATGGACATGATGTATACAGATTATATTAAAATAATACACCTCCGGAATTATATGCGCCATCGACATTTTGGTAAACACTATGAAACGTTACTAGCATTGTCAAGTACAATTTTAAATGTCCCTGAAGAGCAACAAACTATTACCCCGGATGTCAATTTTCAGATCATCATGATCTAAGGGGATGAGTTCAAGGAAACCAAACGGTAGAAACATTTTTAAAATAATTCTGGAGCTAGAAGTCGAATTGCCCGATTGAATATCTTAAATCTTCAAATCTTCGGAAAATCACCGGTCAGAGTATCGTATAAAAATTTTCAGTGGAAGTCTCTGAAAATTTTTTGGGATCCCCTTTAAAATTATGGTTTTTCTTTCATAGCCCTTCGGAACTTTGGTTTTCATTGGCAATCAGCTCCCCGTCCCGGAATTAGTTGTTTTTTGAACATCAGTATTTTCCTTTAATAGCAATCACCTTAGAAAAATTACCTTTTTAAATTCAAAAATAAGGTTTAAATTTGATATAATAGAATCTGAGATGGTATCTGTTATAGAGTCAAATTGGATGTTTTATCCGGGGTATTTCTGAGACTGCGGGTAACATAGCATAAATCTTACCAGAGGGCGTGCGTGACAAAACAGATTTGGGTGGAAAATTTTTCTTTTATTTTGACAGAAACCTCTTCGATAATCCTCCCCCGGACAAGCGTGAAAAAGGTTGTTATATTTTCATCTGTTTGACTAAACATGATTTTGTACAATTTCAGCCAGCGTGAACTTTCTACGATAATGTCAATATGGGAAGTCCCCAGCGAACATCTTCTTTTTTATTTGTTTTAATTTCGTTGGCACTTCTTTTCCGCAGCGGTTTGGGATTTTGGTCGATCATCGTATGTAGGCCACGAAAACAGTCTTAATGACAGGTCGGTGTAGAAAAGGTCAAATGAAGTGCTGACTTCCAACAATGCCATCCTCAACAGTAAAAATATTCACCGCAGACTGGAAGTTCATATTTTCTTTTTTATTTCATCCAGCGACATGATTTAAGGTACCTGCATGGTAGGCGAAATTACGCGTGAAAAATTTAAAAATGTAACGGTGGATTAACTGTAAGAAAATGGTTGATATGAAATGGAAGCTTTTAAGTTTCTTCTGACCTGATCGCCTGTTCGAAAACCCTGAACTTCGAGGATTTCTTTCAGATGCGTATCTTCCTTTGAGATACTCCTAACCACGCACAGTTAGTTTTGTGAGGAACTAATTGTAAATCTATGAAGATATTGTAAAGTAAACAGGATTCTGAGAATGTAGACGAAACAATGGTTTCAAAAAAAATCTACGGAACGTAATTTTTCAATGCTGGGTTCCATGAGTTTGAAGTGTTCCGAAGTAATTGCAAAGTTGGGCCAACAATAAAGACATTGTCTGCCGGTAATCTGAAACATTTGTAGGCAGGCACTTTGTCAACCATATGGAGATGGACAGAAAGTATTCTCAAGGGCCTTTAGGTTCGTGAGTGAGTGAGTGAATGTGGGGTTTTATGGCGCAAGAGCCAAAATTGGCTATACTGCGCCACACGTTTGTTAAAATATTAAAACTATGTTAAAAATACACAAGAAAAATACAAGATATAAAAATAATAATTATATATGTGCATGCCTGCATGCACATATATAAAAAAATAAAGTTAAAGATAAAACATTTTAAAAAGTCAAATTAAATATAAAAATCCAATTTTCTTCATAAAAGCAAATAGATTTTGGTGGGGAGATTCCCCCACCAAGTCAGATAAGGTTAAAACAGATGAATGAAAAAAGGTGATGCGATGATGGTTAAAAACGGACAATCGATTAAAATGTGATGAACAGTGTAAGAGACATTGCATGAAGGACATTCAGGAGCACGTTCTCCAAACAACAAATGCCTGTGTGTGAAGCGAGTATGGCCAATGCGAAGACGAGTCAATTTGACATCAGTTCTTCGCATTGGCATCACAGGCCATGCTCCTATGACAGGTTTCACAGAGTGCAGTTTGTTATCCAACTGCTGACTCCATGATTCCTGCCAGATCTTAAAAATATGATGCATGATGACGCGCTTCATATCCGATAGCGGAACAGCTAGCGGCAGATGCGTCGTCGCCGACTTTGCCGCGCTGTCCGCTTGCTCGTTGCCTATGATTCCTACGTGACTTGGCAGCCAGCAAAACACGATATCGAAACCCTTGCTGTAGAGTCGACTCGTAATGTCGAGTATTGTACATACCACTGGATGGCAGCGATCGTGGTAGTTTTCAAGCGCTTCTAGTACACTCATGCTGTCAGTATAGATGCAGTATTTACGGGGCATAGTGGAGTCGATTAATTGAAGTGCACGGTAAATGGCGACAGCTTCGGCAGTGAAAATGCTGCAAGAAGTGTCGAGCCTATAACCGTGCATAATATCTTCAATCACGACTCCACAGCCAACGTAATCTGCACGTTTCGAACCATCAGTGTAGATGGCCGAATAACGACTATACTGACTGCGGTGGTAGGCGAAGACGCGTTGAAAGACGACAGGCGCTACAGTGGATTTACTGTAAGTGGCAAAAGGGTTGATTAAAAGGAACCGTGGCGTATTCCAAGGTTGGAATAGGAAAAGGTTCCTTTGCTGGATACGCACGTTAGGTAGGTCGAGTTCAGAAATATGAAGCTTCATCCTATCCATAAACGGCCGGATGTTAGACGGCCGTGCATCATAAAGTCTCTTCATGCTGGTACTCATATACACATTCTGCAGAGGATGTGAAGGCACGGACAAGATCTTAAAATAATACGCAAGAGACAGCTTCCTCCGTCGAAGATCTAGAGGAAGCTGATGACAGTTAACATAGAGACTCTGCACCGGTGATGTGCGAAACGCACCCGAGCAGATTCTCAATGCCATATGGTGGACGGGGTCAAGTTTTTTCAGAGTAGAGTTGCACGCTGATCCGTATGCAACACATCCGTAGTCGATGCGAGAGAGTACGATTGCCTGGTACACTCGGAGTAATGATGTTCGATCCGCCCCCCAAGAGGTGTTTGACAACACCTTCAAGAGGTTTAGAGACTTTTCACACCTCTTCCGCAATTGTAAAATATGCGGAAGGAAAGTGAGCCGACGGTCGAAAATTACTCCGAGGAATCGTACGTCGGGAACTACGGGAATTTGTATATCACGGATGCGTATTTCGGGGTCGGGATGAATACCCCGTTTGCGGCAAAAGTGCACGCAGCAACTCTTGCTCGCCGAAATACTATGACCGTTGGTGTCGCACCACTTTAAAATGTTGTTGACGGCAGTTTGCAACTGTCGTTCAATCATGCGCATGTCCGAACCTTCACAACTGATCTGTAGATCGTCCACGTATAGTGAAGCCTGTATAGAAGGCGATAAAACATTTAAAATGTGAGAGATATGACATATAAAAAGGGTGACACTCAAAATACTCCCCTGAGGAACTCCCTCAGCTTGGGTAAAAGGAGCAGAAAGAGTGCCAGCCAGTCTCACTCTAAAAGTACGAAGATTTAAAAAATGTTTAATAAAAAGTAGGCAAATTGCCTCTGAATCCAAAATTAAATAAAGTGCGAAGTATCCCATAGCGCCAAGTACGATCATATGCCTTCTCGATATCGAAAAGATAGAAACTAAATGATTCCTCCGGACAAAAGCGTTTCTAATTTTGTTTTCCAGCTGAATGATGTTATCGAGAGTGGACCTTCCTTTACGGAAGCCACTCTGAAACAGAGGAATGCATTTGTTCTTTTCTAACTGGTAAACGAGACGGGCATTGACCATACGTTCTAGTGTCTTACAAAGGCAGCTCGTGAGTGCTATCGGTCGATAGCTGAGAGGGTTCTTAGGATCTTTCCAGGTTTTAAAATGGGGATCACTATGGCTTCTTGCCATTGAGTAGGATACACCTGCTCCCTCCATATTCGGTTGAATAGGTAAAGGAGACTTACTAGTGAATCCTCGCTCAAATGGCGAAGCAATACATAGGATATTCCATCAGGACCTGGACTAGTATTGTGGGCCGATGATAAGGCTCTCTTCAATTCAAACATGTCAAAGTCACAGTTATATGGTAAAGGTTGTCGGCACCTGAAGTTGATAGGTGTCCGCTCTAAACGATTCTTAGTCGCCTGGAATGCAGGGCTATATGAATCGGAGCTGGACACACTAGCAAATGTTTTGCCAATCAAGTTGGCCACATCTAAAGGTGACGAATACAAAGCAGTAGAAGTTTCCAATATCGGAATGTTAAAATCCCGATAAAGGCCATTCGCTGCTTTGACCTTTCTCCATAACTGTTGACTGGTAGTTGACGATGTGATTGAAGACACATACTGGATCCAAGATTCTCTCTGGCATTGACGACGTATTCGACGAGCTAACGCTTTCGCACGTTTGAACGCTATGAGATTATCAGTGGTGGGGTACCTCCTGAAAATACCCCACGCCCTCCTTTGTTCCTTTTTGGCTTGTTGGCAGGAAGCGTTCCACCATGGTTTGCACAGCTTTCGAGGAGAATTGATGTTTTGGGAATGGCTGCATCGGCAGCATTCCGAATAGCTTCAGTGACATTGAAGACTGCTTCATCAACTGCCCTGTTCTGAACCATTGTGCCTGTGATAATCGCTAACCGCGTGAATTTATCCCAGTCTGCGCGATGAAAATGATTAAGTGGGGGGACGAAAACGTGTCCCCGCACCATTAACATGCGAGACTAGGAGAGGGAAATGATCGCTGTTGTGCAGATCGTTTGCAACCTCGAAATTCAACATCGGTAGCAGAGTTGGCGAACAGATGGCTAGATCGAGGGAGTGAAATGTCCTCGTGGGTGCATGGAAATACGTTTTCTCGTCGTTGTTCAGCAGACAGAGACAGTGATCAGAAATCAACTGCTCGATCTGTCGCCCGCGAGAATTTGTAACATCATGCCCCCACAGAGGGCTGTGTCCGTTAAAGTCACCGAGCAAAATAAATGGAGCTGGCAATTGACTGACTAAATGATTCAAATCCACTTGTGGCACAACATCGTTGGGTGGTAAATAAACACAACAGACTGTGACTAAAGAATGGACGTGAATCCGAACAGCCACAGCCTGTAACGATGTGTGCAGTGTGACGACATACTGGGATACAGATTAGACGTGAAGAGGCATACACCTCCGTTTGGAGATGTATCGCCATCTACATCCCGTCGTACACAATTATAACCACGCACTTGCATTGTCATGGTACTCTTCAGAAATGTCTCCCTGAAGAGCAACGCATGCGGGCTGGTACGTGGATATGATGGATTTGAGATCAAAAGTCGAGTCCTTTAGACCACGGCAGTTCCAGGAGATAAAGGAGGTCATCAAGTCTTCGCACGTCAAATGAAAGTGAATGTAGTGTTTTTATGGCGCAAAAACTTGGCTATACTGCAACGTTTTCATTAAAACCCTGTTAAAAACACACATGAATACAATTATATAAAAAGAATTATATATATGTGCATGCCTGCATGCACATATGTAAAAATAAAAATTAAAAGTTAAACATTTTAAAAAGTCAAATTAAATATAAAAACCAATTTTCTTTATAAAAGCAAATAGATTTTGGTGGGGAGATTCCCCCACCAAGTCAGATAAGGTTAAAATAGATGTATGAAAAAAGGAGATGCGATGAAGATTAAAAACTGGACAATCGATTAAAATGTGACGAACAGTGTAAGAGACATGGCATGAAGGACATTCAGGAGCGCGTTCTCCAAACAACAAATGCCTGTGTGTGAAGCGAGTATGGCCAATGCGAAGACGAGTCAATTTGACATCAGTTCTTCGCATTGGCATCACAGGCCATGCTCCTATGACAGGTTTCACAGAGTGCAGTTTGTTATCCAACTGCTGACTCCATGATTCCTGCCAGATCTTAAAAATATGATGCATGATGACGCGCTTCATATCCGATAGCGGAACCGCTAGCGGCAGATGCGTCGTCGCCGACTTTGCCGCGCTGTCCGCTTGCTCGTTGCCTATGATTCCTACGTGACTTGGTAGCCAGCAAAACACGATATCGAAACCCTTGCTGTACATTCGACTCGTAATGTCAGTATTGTACATACCACTGGATGGCAGCGATCGTGGTAGTTTTCAAGCGCTTCAATACACTCATGCTGTCAATAGATGCAGTATTTACGGGGCATAGTAGAGTCGATTAATTGAAGTGCACGGTAGATGGCGACAGCTTCGGCAGTAAAAAAAATGCTGCAAAGTTAAAACGAGCCTATAACCGTGCATAATATCTTCAATCACGACTCCACAGCCAACGTAATCTGCACGTTTCGAACCATCAGTGTAGATGGCCGAATAACGACTATACTGACTGCGGTGGTAGGCGAAGACGCGTTGAAAAAACGACAATCGCTACAGTGGATTTACTGTAAGTGGCAAAGGGTTGATATAATGGAACCGTGGCGTATTCAAGGTTGGAATAGGAAATGCCTTTGCTGGATACGCACGTTAGGTAATCGAGTTCAGAAATATGAATCTTCATCCTATCCATAAACGGCCGGATGTTAGACGGCCGTGCATCATAAAGTCTCTTCATGCTGGTACTCATATACATTCTGCAGAGGATGTGAAGGCACGGACAAGATCTTAAAAAAATACGCAAGAGACGCGCTTCCTCCGCCGAAGATCTAGAGGAAGCTGATGACAGATAAACATAGAGACTCTGCACCGGTGATGTGCGAAACGCACCCTATGATTCTCAGTGCCATATGGTGGACCAGTTTTCAAAAGTTGCACGCTATCGAAACCCGTTGCAACACATCCGTAGTCGATGCGAGTACGTACATACCACTGGTACACTCGTGGTAATGATGTTCGATCACGCCCCAAGCTTGTTTGACAACACCTTCAAGGAGTTTAAAGACTTTTCACACTTCTTCGATTAATTAAAATATGCGGAAAGGAAAGTGACAGCCGGCAGTCGAAAATTACTCCAAATCGTCGTCGAGGAACTGCATAATTTGTCATATCACGGACTCCACAGCCCGCAAGGGAGCCAGAAGACGAAACCATCAGTCTAGATGGCGACAGATCGTCCATCAGACTTTCGTCGCTTTGCGAAGACGCGTGAATAGACCATGACATCGTCTCCCATGTATGTAAGTGGCAAAAGTTCGACCTCGATTTTTTTTGTGGCGTATTCCCCGGTGTCCTTAGGAAAAGTGTTCCTTTGCTTAACATCGCGTGGAGTAGGTCGAGTTCAGAAATAAGTGTATCCACTGCAACATTCTTCAAAAATGCGCTGTCGCAGATGTTGGAGCCGTACTCGCGTCTACTTGAATGGCTGTGGATACGTAGGATTTGCTGATCGCCGACGCATAGCTTTCCCAGCAACTGGCGTGCGTGACGATACAACACGCCGAGCCTCTGGATACGAAATTTTATTTTTGATTTTTAAGGCCGTGATCTCCTTTCGAGTAGCCAGGTTGGACAAGGCGAGAAAACGATGAATGATCCCCTTTGCAATTCACATCGTTCCTTTGCTTTACAGTCTGCGCTATCATGGCCTACCTCTGCACATCTAGAGCAGGTTGGCTGGCCGCGGCAGACTGTTTTCGAATGTCCAAAATCTCTGGCACTGAAAGCATCGCAGCGGATTCGGGATGTATGGTCGGACTGGGCATCGGATGTAGGCCATTTTAACTGTCTGTGGAAGGTCAGGCGTATTAAAGGTCAGGATGAGGTGCTTTGTGTTCAGCACCTGTCCATCCCCACCTTATCGTGATACGCCTAACATCACAGACGTTTTGGGCCTGCATGTTCTCTTTTATTTCCTCAGTCGACACATTGAGAAAATCCGCTGGTGAAATGACGCCGCGCGAAAAATTCAAAGTAGAATGAGGAGCCACGGTAACGTCTAAATGAGCCCGAGCTTACGCAATTTCATAAGGGCGGTCGCCTGTTTTCGTCGATGACGCTTCGAGGAACAAGTCCCCGGAGCGCATCTTACGAATCGATTTGACCTCCCAATACTGCTATTAAAAAGCTTTCTCAATCAGAAAGGTGAGACGTTGGTAAAGGTGTCGGGAGTTTTAACGATAAAATATCGAAACGAATCGCAAAAAATTCAATTTTAATGGTGCTCCACTGAAGGAGAATTACTGATGGGTTCCATAAGTGTATTTTTGTGTTCATTCCCAGTACGCCTCCACCCACCATGGAGCCCAACAAGGGGAGGCAGCCCACCGGTCATCTGACATGCGTCAGGCACGGCACTTACCTCAGAGGTGGTACTGGAGTATAGTAGTACAGGTTCGGGATGTGATCCGCCAGTTCACCCAGGGCACCCCCTAACTGCAATACTAACCTAAAGCAACCGTCTTTGGTATTCCAAAAAGAACCCGTATTGGAATCCGCAGAACTAATCACCAGCGATTCACAGGAGCGGGCTCACTCCCTGCCTCCCCGTCTACGGAGAAGCATGGGCCAAAGGGCACGCAACAGGAACCCCAGACTCCACTTTCCCCCGGTACGGTCGCCGCACACGGCAAACATGCGGGTCAGACTCAAAAACCAGTCGGCATTCGTAATTTAAAACAAAAGAATTTTATTTTCAAATACCCCAAAGAAATAAACCAAAAGTAAAATAGTAGAAATAATTAAACTCAAAATATCCAAAATAAAATTAACCACACAAAACAACCCTAACTGAACTAAATATAACGTTAAATATGGACCTGTAACTTAAACACTAACTAAGCAAATATTTTTTGGGATTTTTTTTTCTTTTCAAAGTCACTCCGGGTACCTCGGGGACGTGGCCTCCCGTACTCACCCGAGAGAGTGAGCCTGAGTGGAAAAGAAGAAAAGGGAGGGAAGTGGAAGGCAAGAAAAAGGGCCGAAAATAGAGAAGGTTCACTAGGGTTCCCCGGGTTCGTGAAGCCCGTGTTTACCATAGACAGTAAAACCCACAAGGGAGAAGGAAAGATCACTAGGGCACCTCGGGAGCGTGAAACCCGTACTCACCTAAAGAAGGTGAGCCCCCTGAGGGGTACTCACCTAAAGAAGGTGAGCCCCTGAGGGGCAATGAGAAGTGGAAGGATGAATGCTATGCAGTTTGTCGAGGACCTGTTGATCCCAAGTCTCTTGCCATACACGATGAATATAGTTCTGTATGTTGAAGTCTTTAAATCTCGGTAACAGACAGGCCGTTGCATGTGATCAGACATGGATCGTGCAGTGGTATCGGCCTGTTCATTACCAAGTATACCCACGTGTCCAGGTACCCAGGAAAAAATTACATCAAAACCCTTCCTTTCTAGTTTTCGCAAAGAAGAAGTATTTCGATCACAGTGGGGTGCCTATGCTCTGTGGAAAAGTGCAAGGACTCTAGAGCACTCATGCTGTCAGTGTACACACAAAATGACGGTGGTTAGAAACTGTTATATGTTGAAGTGCGACAAAAGAATGGCTGTTAATTCTGCACTAAAGACAGACATGGAATGATGTAAACTAAACTTAAAATGGTATTATTAAAAATAACACCACACCCAACATGTGCTGCAGTCTTTGACCCGTCCGTGTAAACGGGTATGTACTTAGAATACCTATTGCGATGAAAATAAAAGAGTTGCTGATAAATAACAGCAGCAGTGTCTGCTTTGTCATAGCCGAAAAGGGTTGTGATAGTTAAAAATTTGGATGTCCCAGGGGGAAAAAGCAAAGATATTATTTTCCTGGATATTTATGTGATTTAAGTGGCGTCATTTAGAACAGCCTTTGCTCTTTCCGAAAAAGGTTTGATGTTAAATGAACGGGCCTCATAGAGTCGGTTGAGACCAATGGCAAGAGCAAAGGGTTTTAATGGGTGAGAAGGAACAGACATAGCACGAATAAAGTAATTGGCACATAATTGCCTCCGCCTTAGTTCTAAAGGTGGTTGGTGGCATACCACATACAAGCTGGTAACAGGCGAAGTTTTGAAGGCACCAGAGCAGATTCTTAGAGCAGAGTGATATACTGTGTCCAGTCGTTTTAATACAGATGCACGAGCAGAACCGTAAAAAGTACACAACCATAGTCCAAACGTGAAAGTATTAGTGCTTGGTATACTCAGGTAACGAGACTCTATCCGCTCCTCATAAGGTATTTGATAGTACCTTTAAGATGTTTAGGGATCGTTCACACTTCTTCCGCAAGTAAAGGACATGGGAAGGAAAGTCAATTTGCAGTCAAAGATTACTCCAGGAAGCGCACCGTACTGACAACAGGTATTTGAATATGTCCTATATGAATAGAAGGATCTGGGTGTAGATGCGCTTTTCTGCAAAAATGGACAGCTGCTCTTGGATGGAGATATCGTGTGTCCATTCTGATCGCACCACTGAACTAATCGATTGACAGTTGTTTGCAGCTGTCGCTCAATTAGTCGCATATCTGATCCTTGGCAAGAGACTTGCAGATCGTCAACATAAAAGCATTCCTCGCACTGAATGAGTGAGTGAGTGAATGTAGTGTTTTATGGCGCAAGAGCCAAATTTGGCTATACTGCGCCACACGTTTGTTAAAATAATTTACATATGTTAAAAATACACAAGAAAAAAAAAATATATAGTAATTATTTTTATATGTGTAGCCTGCATGCACATATATAAAACATAAAGTTAAAGTTAAAACATTTTAAAAAAGTCAGAATTAAATATAAAAAACCAATTTCTTTATAAAAGCAAATAGATTTTGGTGGGGAGATTCCCCACCAAGTCAGATGGAGTTAAAATAGATGTATGAAAAAAGGTGATGCGATGATGGTTAAAAACTGGACAATCGATTAAAATGTGACGAAGACAGTGCTTAAGAGACATTGCATGAAGGACATTCGGGCGCGTTCTCCAAATAACAAATGCCTGTGAGTGAAGCGAGTATGACCAATGCGAACGAGTCAATTTGACATCAGTTCTTCGCATTGGCATCTGAGCCGTGCTCTATGACAGGTTTCACAGGTGCAGTTTTGTTATCCCGGCTGCTGACTCCATGGTCCTGCCAGATCTGAAAAATATGATGCATGATGACGCTTCATATCCGATAGCGGAACCTCTAGCGGCAGATGCGTCGTCGCCGACTTTGACGCGCTGTCCGCTTGCTCGTTGCCTATGATTCCTACGTGACTTGGTAGCCAGCAAAACACGATATCGAAACCTTGCTTGTAGAGTCGACTCGTAAAGGTCGAGTATTGTACATACCACTGGATGGCAGCGATCGTAGTAGTTTTCAAGCGCTTCTAGTACACTCGTGCTGTCAGTATAGATGCGGTATTTACGGGGCATAGTGGAGTCGATTAATTGAAGTGCACGGTAAATGGCGACAGCTTCGGCAGTGAAAATGCTGCGGAAGTGTCGAGCCGCAACCGTGCATAATATCTTCAATCACGACTCCACAGCCACGCGTAATCTGCACGTTTCAGACCATCAGTGTAGATGGCCGAATAGCTATATGAATCGGAGCTGGACACACTAGCAAATGTTTTTGCCAATCAAGTTGGCCACATCTAAAGGTGACGAATACAAAGCAGTAGAAGTTTCCAATATCAGAATGTTAAAATCCCGATAAAGGCCATTCGCTGCTTTGACCTTTCTCCATAACTGTTGACTGGTAGTTGACGATGTGATTGAAGACACATACTGGATCCAAGATTCTCTCTGGCATTGACGACGTATTCTACGAGCTAACGCTTTCGCACGTTTGAACGCTATGAGATTATCAGTGGTGGGAGGTACCTCCCTGAAAGTACCCCACGCCCTCCTTTGTTCCTTTTTTGGCTTGTTGGCGGGAAGCGTTCCACCATGGTTTGCACAGCTTTCGAGGAGTGGATGTTTTGGGAATGGCTGCATCAGCAGCATTCCGAATAGCTTCAGTGACATGAAAACTGCTTTATCGCTTCCTGTTCTGAACCATTGTGCCCGAGATAATCGCTAACCGTGTGAATTTATCCCAGTCTGCGCGATGAAAATGATAAAGTGGGGGGCGAAAACATTCCCCGCACACCCATTAACATGCGAGACTAGGAGAGAAATCGCTGTTGTGCAGATCGTTTTGCAGCTAAAATTCAGCATCGGTAGCAGAGTTTAACGAACAGATGGCTAGATCGAGGGAGTGAAATGTCCTCGTGGGTGCATGGAAA
>BMAU01001479.1:0-91073 GCA_019973935.1 Trichonephila clavipes | reverse complement strand
ATACTAATCTACTTTGTGCAAACCAGTTTCAGTTGGATCAAACTTCTTGCTAAAGGATCGACAACACATAAAAGTGCATGTAATTAAAAACGACAGAACTTTCCTTTATACCCAATATCATTTTAGATAACTCACTTTTGAACAACAAATTTACATATTAAAAAGCAACTTAATAATGCTATCATTAATTTTATGAAGATCTGTATTAAGCAGACATAACCTGCTTATGTATACTGAGTGATCTGCAGACCACTCTTGGCTATGCCTCCCCTATTTAGTGCTCTAGGCAAAAACATTTATATTATTTAGAAAGAGCCCAAAATCTTATTTTAAGTCAGTTTTTCAACACTTCATTGTTTTAGAAACTCTGACCTTTGAACAAATTTAAAGTTCTTCAAGTTATCAGAAAATGAGCCATCAATTTATTGAACAAATTGACTACTTGACTAATTTTTCAATAACAAAAATTGATAAATAAACCCCTTATTAAACTCTCATAGACCAAAACAAATTATAATTGATCCCGAATTCATGTAATTTTCAGAATTGCGGAACTTAGTGGCGTTGCTATATATTTAAATGTAAAGCATTCTCAAACTTTCAAATGCGCTTTTTTTGTCTTTTTTGATAACCAATCAGGATCTTCTTTATCAGGGCATGTAATTGTATCAATATTTTAACAATTCTCTTACTTTTTTTGCTGCATTCAAAATGGCTATGCTTGCCCCGCCCAACATCCTGACCATTTTTATCATCTTTTCTTTGGTTTTCATACTTCTAAAAATTAAGTACTTTGGGAATCCTTTTAATTCAAAATTTGCAATAAAGTAACATTTTAATTATTTTAAGAAGTTAACAATGTGGAAAATGAAACGCAACTGTATCACAGCTTGCTTCAATCTCCATTCAAGTGTAATGAATGGAGATTGAAGCAGAGAATGCATGAGGTTTGGAGGTTCAAATCCCACCCATACACTTTTTAGCATAAAGATTGCGCCTCGGTGCTTTCGTCTACTTGTTTTTTTTAAATGTAAACCCCACTCATTATATTCTGAGTACGCCACTAGATTGAAGCCTGAAAGGGCCAAGTGCTCCGGTATAAATGGTGTTGCCGAATTCGACCGACAAATTCGAAGAGGTGTTAGTAGGCAGCAAGGGGATGGCAAATCAACATAGAACACGGGGTTGCAAACCATGTTTAGTTGGAGTAATTTACAAAAACAGTTATGAAGAGTGTGATGTGTTTAGTGAAAAGAAAAGAGACAATAAGAGGTAAACACATTTGAGACGCAAGGCATGTCTACTTACACTATTTTAAGCGTTTATTACACAAAATTTGTAACTATGTGTTACTTTTGCTGAGCAGAAGGAAAGTGTTTTCAGAAATCGACCCACAAGAGGTACAGGGCATTATGAATTAAAAGTCTTTTATCTTTTTTTTTCTACTGACTTAAAATTTAGCAAACATGGTTTTTTGTTCAGCTGTGATTAAGCTTTTTTTTTGTTTAATTTACATAAAATTAACTCATTAAAAACTTCTTTATCATTCAGTCTGTATTTAATTTTTCAATTCACCCGTGCATAGAACGGGTATACCAACTAGTATTGCAATAAAGTAGGCTTGACAGATTGATATTGTTGAATTATGCCGATTTCTCAAATTCTCGGCTGTTTTATCAACTCTGCTACCAACATTATTTCTACATACATTTTTTATTTGCTTTGTTTATGCTGGATATAAAATTTCTGCTGTTTTATTGGGTTGTTCGGAAAGTAATTTCGTTTTTTCCCGACAGAGGATTTAATTGTATTTTTTTTTTTTTTTTGCACCCAACTTCACATTTAAGCCGTATAATTTTTATATGCTTTAAAAACTCGTATAGCAAGGCTTGTGTGCGAAAAATTCCAATTAATTCTACGCAATAGTTTTTGGTTGGTGCCCCTTTAAATATGGAGAGCGATATAAGCAGCATTTTCGACATATCTTACTAATTTACTACAGAAAGGGTAAAAATGCTGTTCAAGCCAGAAAGAAATTGACCAATGTGTATGGAGAAGGTGTGTTGACAGTACGCCGGTGCCAGAACTGATTCGCTAAATTTCGATCCGGCAATTTTGATGTCGAAGATGCACCACGTTCGGGAAGGCCGGTTGAAGTTGATAAAGACGCGATAAAGGCATTAGTTGATGCAAACCGGCGAATAACAACACGTGAGATCGGATTGAGGTTAAATTTTATCAAATTCAACAGTTTATGACCACTTGAAAGGCCTGGGATTATCCTCTAAGCTCGATGCATGGGCTCCCCATGTTCTCACAGAGAGAAATCTGTGTCGCCGCATTGACGTCTGCGATTCGCTTCTCAAACGTGACGAAAATTATCCGTTTTCGAAGCGCATCATCACTGGGGACGAAAAAGGTCATGGAGTAAAAAAGATGAACCGGCTCACACAATTTCCAAAGCCGATATTCACCAAAAAAAGGTGATGCTGTCTGTTTGGTGGGATTTTAAAGGAATCGTCTTTTTTTTTTCTTTTTTAGCTTTTTACCGGATAAAACAACGATTAATTCGGAAGTCTACTGTCATCAGCTGGACAAACTGAATGATGCACTTCAACAGAAAAGGTCAGAACTAATCAACAGGAAAGGTGTAGTGTTTCACCAAGACAACGCGAGACCTCACACAAGTTTGGTCACTCGCCAAAAGCTTTTACAGCTTAAATGGGATACAATGCCACACCACCATATTCTCCAGACCTGGCACCATCGGATTATTTGTTCCGGTCACTCCAAAATTTTTAGATGGTAAAACCTTCACCTCAAATGAGGTCAAAAACCACCTCGATAAGTTTTGCCAGCAAAGACCAAAATTTTATGAGCGTGGAATTATGCTACTACCAGAAAGATGGCAAAAGGTGTTGGACCAGAATGGCCAATATGTAATTTAATAAAGTATTTGTTTATTATACGAAAACTCCAAACAAAAGCAAAAACGAAATTACTTTCCGAACAACCCAATACATAAACATTAACTAATAAATTCTTTTTCAGTAAATGATTTCGATCTGCTTGCAAGATTAAATGTAGTGATGAATAACTTTTACAGCAGCTGTATAGTCTTCAACAAATTTAATGAGTGTTTTATTGTTTTTGAAGAATTGAACTCACACACACACACACAGTTCGGACAGTTTGTTTTCAGAAAGTTTTGCTAAGTATTGGTTATAGTTTGCTTCATGATTTGTGTCATAGTGCCTTTTAAGAATATATCCCATAGCAACTGAAATAAGATTCAAATATGCCAGATATTTAAAAACTATTTTGAACACAAAAAATATCAGTTATTTTCTTGAAAATTACGGTGTTCCTTCTGAATTGATATTTCTTTACTTGTTGAAATTTGATTCTGCTTTTTGTTCGTGAATGATTAAGTATACACTATCTTAAGCATCCTGAATATTTTTTAAACTTTAAAAAACATCTCTGAGAGAGAGAGAGAGAGAGAGAGAGAGATTGCATCTTGCTAATTGAACACTCCAAGCAGAAAAGGAGGAAGAGAAATAAAAGTAGCACACACACACGAAGAATCGTGTACCGTCCAAAGAAAGAATATGCAAAGAATATGTATGATGCTTTTCAGGATTTAATACACTGCTGGACAATTGCTAAGGCCGGATCACAAATTGCTATGTAGCATAAAATTAAGCGAGACATGAGGCCTAATAGGATAAAATATAGTTGCCACACTATTCAGACATTAGAATAAAGATTATTTATTGTTCTGGAAAGTACAAAAGCCGTGAAACATCTGAAAGAAGAAAAAATGTTCATTTGATCTGCGTACGCAGAAATGGAACAATGCATCTAAAAGTCAGCAGGCACCTTAAAGAAAGGTATCAGTACGGGATATGTCCACCGTGGAGTGTGATGCAACATTCCACACGTCGAACCATACTTTGCACAACATTATCCAGCAGCTGCTGAGGCAATTTATCCCATTCCTCTGTGAGAGCACGGATGAGGGTGTTCTTGTTTGTAGGAGGATAGTTTCGACCAGCAACTTGCCTCCCCAAAGCATCCCACACATTTTCAATGGGGTTTAGATCTGGAGAACGCGCTGGCGATACGAGACGTTGAAAACCCTCGCTATCTAGTAAATCTTGAACAGCGAGTGTTCGATGACATGTTTCGCTGTCGTCCATAAAAACAAATTTATCACCGACAGCACCACGGAAAAGATGAACATGAGGAAGTAGAACTTCATCAATGTAACGTTGGCCCGTCATAGTCCCGTTCGCAACCACATGTAGGCGCGTGCGGCCATTGATCATGATGCCGGCCCACACCATGATACTGTATGTCGGATATAGGTCCTTTTCCTGGATATTTTCTGGACGATAAGCAGTACCACTCTCGCGCCAGATCAGTTGGCGTCTACAATCCGATGACAGACTGAACCTACTCTCATGTGAGAATAGTACGCATGTCCAGTCCTGTTCAGTCCAATTGTGTTGCTCACGACACCATTGCAAACGGGCAGTACGGTGATGTCTGGTCAATGGGAAGCACACAACAGGTCTTCGTGCGTATAGTCCTCCTCCCCTCAAACGTCTGGCAACAGTTTTTCGGAAGATCTGCTTTCCTGAGGCAGCAAGAAACTGATTTGCCACCTGCTGAGCTGTGGTGCTCCTGTTCCTTTTTGCTGATAGGACGATATATTTGTCTTCTGCAGGCGTCGTACTTCTAACACGACCTCCCCCGTGCCGTCTAATACACATTCCAGTAGTTTTAAATTACTTCCACAGCCATGAAACAACACTGTGAGCGATGTCGAACTCCCTGGCAACATCTGTTATTTTTCGCCCTTCTTCGATCTTTCCGATAATTCGGCCACGCATAAAATCATCTATGTGATGTCGGGAAGATATGCCAAAAATGTTAAGTTCGTCTATTAAATCTTTCCTGTAAAACTTTGACTTTTAACAACAACTGTCCACACGCGTCAAAACCTTTAAAGCTCTTATGAACGCTATCACGTGATGAACAGACGTGAAAAAAAAATTCGCATACTCATACTTCTTCTTACTAATATCCCGCACTTATTCTAATTTTCCACATTTTGCTTCCTTTCATTTTGTGGTTGCTTTGGATGATAGTGTTATCCGTCCTTAGCAATTTTCCAGCAGTGTAAAAAAGTAATTTGTTATAGTAAAATCAAATGTGTGAAAACGTTAAGATTAAAAATATTTTTTTTTATATTTTATTAAAGGCCATTTCTATTATCAAAAAGAATTTCTTTTAAAACAAGAACATTTAACAGGCAAACGTATATACAGAGTGTATCTAAACCCTTGGGCAAAACTTTAAGAGGTGATAGTACACATCAAGACAAACAATATTAAATAGTGTTTCCTACACTCCTCACACTTAACTGTGACTGAGCGTGCCATACTTTCTCGCCTTCCTATCCCAACTGAAACTTGGCCGTGGTAGCCGAGTGGTATAGGTATTGGATCGTGGCTTGCCTTGTCACGAGTTCGAGCCCAGTACCACTAAAGACCCGCCGTGTAGGGCAGCGATGCTCGCTAAATCTGTCGAGAGCTGAAACGTCCTCCCGTTGGTGTGGTGTGGTAAATAGGAGAGGGGTGTGCCAGCTCAGGTGTTGGTACAACCCCCCTCAGTATACAGGGCGCTGCTTGTAAAAACATGCTTTGTTTACGCGAGAGATCTTGTGTACGTGACCGAGTGCAGACGCACTCCATATTCCATTAAACTTATTATTTAATCTTACACTTGTCTTCGATGATTTATTGAATTTAATTGAGTCTAATGATTGTGATGATATGAGCGTTGATTGATATAAAAGCATTCTACCACTGATGATCGTAGCAATGGTGCATCGACCAAGAAGTAGAAATATCATTGTCGACAGTGAATTCAGGTAAGCCGAATTTTTATTGAAACCGAATTATACCTGAATAGAAGATTAAAATGTCAGAAGATCTCTCAAAATTTAAAAAGAAGCGTACTGCGGTACGTTCTTCGTTGATAAAATTGATAAATAAAATTGAAGGAAAGATCAACAATGAAAATGAACCTGTTGATCAATTTGAAGCTTTTATAGAGCAATTAAATGATAAAGAAAGTAACTTAAGTTTATTAAATACACTAATTGAAGATCGTTTGTCTGTGTTGACACTGTTACTGAAGATATGGAAGCTTCGGAAGAAATTAAAGAGAAGATTATATTTTGGAAAACGAAGCTTTCTTCTAAAATTAGGAGAATAAATTCTGACTCTATCCAGGTTGATACAGTTTCTCGAAATATCAAGTTATTGATTCCAATAGTTTTGAATGTATGAACATAAATTTACCTAAATTGCATATAAATAAGTATTCTGGAAATTATTCTGAATGGTTAGATTTTTATAATTTAATTGAAAGCTCTATTCATAATAACAATAGACTAAGCAAAGTTGATAAATTTAATTATTTAAAATCATATTTGTGTGGTAATGCGCTTGCTTGCATTAATGGATTTCCAATTTCTGATGATAATTATGATAGAGCTCTTGATTTATTAAAAGATAGATTTGGAAATAAAAACATGTTAATTAACGCTCATTTGAGCAATTTATTAAATTTAACACCTGTTAGAAACCCTACTGATATTGTGGGCTTAAGAAATTTGTACGATAGAGCAGAAACGCAAATAAGGAGTCTGAAAGTTTAGGAGTTAAAGGAGAATCCTACTCAAACTTATTAACACCCATCCTGTTGAAACAGATACCCTCGGAACTCGTTTTGGAATTCAATCGTTCTCAAAAGAACGAAGGGTTTGACCTGAGCGCTCTTATGCACTTCCTGCACTTGGAAATCCGTAGTAGGGAACGAGCTTCTCAAATAAACAATCATAAACTATGTCATTATTCCCCTCCACCACAAGACAGAACAAAAAATAAAGGCTCCTATTTCCCCGGACAACGCATGAAGCCACCCTCGAATAGAGTACATTTCCGACCACATTCCTTTCCCTCCCTTTTGGAGAAAGTAGAACTTAGAAGCCGAAAATGTTTATACTGCAACAAAGGTCATGAACTCGACGCTTGCCGTTCTTTTAGTGCTAACGAAAAGCGAGAAATTTTAAGAAAAAAAGGGTGTTATTTGTGTTTGTCGCCCGGTCATAGAGCAATGGAATGTGTAAAAAGGGAGTCGTGTCTTATTTGTAATGGGTCCCACCATTTCTCAATATGTTATCGAAATCGACATGATGACGATTTGTCTCCGAAAAGGGACACTGATAATATAGTTTCAGCAGTACTTAAAACAGAAGTAAATAGTGTACCCTGGTGTGCAAAAATTGAGGACAAAGTCGAAAAATTAGCATATCAGCTGAACGAAGAGGCAGAGCAGACAGAAAGACCAATCAGGAGATTAAGTAAGGTGATGTACGGTAGCACATGCGCAGATATGCAGGTAGACGTAATGGGGGAGTGTCTGAGTAGTATAAAGCATGTTGTCGGTGTAAGATCAGTATTTCTGGCAAAGAGATTGCACGCCGTATAGCAGTTAAAATCACACCGAGTTGCTGCCTCAGCGAGAAATGGCGAATAATCAATCTGTTAGACGACATCTGGATGCTTTTACTCGAGGTCGAATCATTGGGAAGTTGGAAGGAAGGCCGCAGTGTGATAAGTGTGGCTGCAGAGTTCGGAATTGCTCACAGCATCGTTTCACGACTTTGGAGACAATTTCAAACTACAGGAACAGCTATCCGGGGGTTCAGTAGTGGTCGTCCACGAGGAACCACACCCGCAGATGACCGGTACATTGTCTGACAGGCCAGAAGAAACAGGCGGCAGACAGCGGGAGAAATCGCTAGACACACGACACAGGCAACTGGACGACCGATATCGCGTTTTACCGTGGCCAGAAGACTGCACGGTGGTGGTCTGTTTGCACGACGCCCTGTACGGTGTGTACCTTTAACGCCTTCCCATCGGAGAAGGCGTTCTCTGTGGTGCCGGGAACACCGGAATTGGAGAGACAATGAATGGGGACGAGTACTCTTTACAGATGAGAGCAGATTCAGTTTGAGTAGCGATTCTCATCGCATACTCATCTGGAGAGAGCGGGGAAGCCGCAATCATTCCTCGAACATCATTGAAAGGGACAGGTATGGAGGTCGCGGTGTTCTCGTTTGGGGAGGCATCATGCTTCGTAGTCGTAAAGACCTTCACATCTTCGGCGCAGGTTCAGTCAACGGGACCCGTTATTGTAACGAGATTCTTCTTCCATATGTGCGTCTTTTTAGAAGCGCTATGGGTCTGCAGTTCCTTTTCATGGACAACAATGCACCATGTCATCGCACAGTAGCTGCCGAACAGCTCTTAGAGTGAGGATATTGAACGTATGGATTGGCCGGCACGATCTCCGGATCTCAATCCCATCGAGCATGTATGGGATTTTCTAGGCAGACGCTTGGCAGCTCGTACCTTACCACCAGTAACGATTCGGGAGCTTCGATTGGCGTTGCAAGACGAATGGGCAGCAATGCCTCAACAACTCATTGACACCCTCATTCTCAGCATGGGCAGACGCTGTGAAACCTGCCTAGCAGTCAGGGAGATCATATCCCTACTAAAGACCGGATGTTTCTTGCTGGACACCCATCACAGGGATGTTTCGGCCTTCAGTCGCATTGCGCTCCATGCTACTTTTTCAATCAAGCTTCTTTTTATCCCTCTGATTTCTATTTTAGTAAGTGTTGCTTACATATTACACATGTGCTTACGTATTGGGGATCTTACGGTATTAAATGTGTTGATTTGGAAAGCTTTTGTACAAAGTTATATTGAAAAAACCGTCTCGTCCTTAATTTTGGCACACCAGTGTATTATTACAAACATGCGCCGCATTAATAGATGTCAAAAATGAACAAGAAGTTGTTAGATTATATTTTTAGATAATGGTTCACAGAGAAGTTTCGTTTTAAAGAGTACTTCTGAGAAATTTAACTTTCCAATTCTTAGAAAAGAAAACCTTTCCATTTGCGCATTTGGTGCTAAAGAAACTGAAACAAAAACTTTAAATATAGTTAAAATAAAATTGAAAAACAGGGATGATCCAAAATTGTGCTTTGAAATAGAAGCGGTAGAGACAGAACATATTTTTATCACGAATTTACCGACTCCTGATAGAAATATTGATAAAAAATTTAGATATTTAAAAAATGTACAATTAGCCGATCCTTATGAATTTAACGATAAAGAAATATCAATTCTTATTGGTGCGGACAATTATTATCAAGTAGTTACAGGTAGAATTACTTGTCTAAACAAAAATCTTGTGACTGTAGAAACATTATTCGGGTGGTCTTTACAAGGGCAGAGTACAGATTCTGAGGACATTTTAACAATGAGTGTTATTGTTAATGAATCCAATATTTCTAAACAGCTTAGTGAATTTTGGGGTGTAGAGAATTTAGGAATAGAAGCAAAGGTGTCTGATGAGAAAAATATTGATAATGATATAATGTCTGAATTTGAAGCGGGAATTTCATACCAAACTAAGCGGTATAAAGTCAAATTCCCTTGGAAACCTAACATGAAAACATTGTTAGAAAATAATGAAGAAATTGCTAGGAAAAGATTTCTAAAGCTAAGATCACGTTTTAAAAATGACAGTTCCTTATTTGAGGATTACAAATTAGTTGTAAATAATTATCTTTCTGAGAAAATCATAGAACGCGTTCCATTTGAAGAAGAAAATCTAAAGTATAATATTTTTTATCTACCACATAGAGCAGTAATACGTACTGAGATAAAACTACAAGCAAATTGCGAATCGTATTTGATGCGTCATCACATGCGAAAGCACAACTATCTTTGAACGATTGTTTACACACAGGGCTCAATTTTATACCTAGCCTATTTTTTCTATTAATCAAATTTAGACTGAATCCAATTGCATTTGTAGCTGACATAAAAATGGCATTTTTGATGATTGAGATAGACGAAAGTGAAAGGGATTTTACAAGATTTTTCTGGGATGAAAATCCAGGAATTGATTTAGAAAACAAACGGCTTGATATTTTCCGAATGACTAGGGTTTTATTTGGAGTAAAATCAAGTCCATTTCTTCTTGCAGCTACGATAAAGCATCATCTTAAAAAATATGTGGATATTTTTCCTGATACTTTTAACCATCTTAACCAGTCATTGTATGTTGATGATTTTCTGTGTGGAAATGTCAGTGTCCAAGCAGCCTTGACGACCTGCATAGAAAGTAAACAAATTTTGGAAGATGCAAATATGGATCTTCGGAAATGGAGAACCCCAATTCTTCCGAGCTAAATCAAAGGTTAAAAAATTTAAATTTTGAAGTAGATGAACATAAAGAGTCATTGAACACGTTGATAGTTTCAAAGGTTTTAGGAGTTGGTTGGAATGAAAAATCTGATACATTCTATTTTGATTCCAGTGATTTAGGAACATTTCTTTCTAAAAGAATTAATACAAAAAGATATTTGTTGCAAGCCGCAGGTCGATTATTTGACCCAGTAGGTTTCATAGGTCCTTATACGATCCGAATAAAATGTTTAATTCAAGAAATTTGGTGTTTAGGACTGGATTGGGATGACAAATTGCCAAAACAATTAGAAGTTTCATGGAATAAATGGTGTAACGAGATTCATTATTTAAGTGAAATAAAAGTTCCTCGATATTACTTTCAAAACTTTTTGCCTTCAAATGCAACCACCATTCAGTTGCATTGCTTTTCAGATGCTTCCAAAAAGGCATATGGAACTGTCGCTTATTTACACATAGAATTGAATGATGGAAATATTATTTCTAGTTTTGTAGCATCAAAAGGTCGGGTAGCCCATTCAAAACTCTTTCGATTCCTAGATTGGAGCTTATGGGCGCACTTTTATTTGCAAGGTTAAGTGACAAAATTGCAACTGCACTCAAACTGCCTGTGAGTCATTTTTATTGGACTGATTCGCCTATAATGTGTTACTGGATCAAGGGGAATTTTAATAAACATAAAGTGCTTATAAAGAATAGAATTAAAGAAATACAAAAACTAAGTGATCCCAAGGAATGGCGCTACTGCAGTGTTTCTCAAAGTGTGGGGCGCGCCCCCCTGGGGGGCGCGATAACCCTGCAAGAAGGGCGCGAGCATATCGAAAATTTAATGATTTTTTTTTAAAAAATAACCGGAAAGAAGTGAAACAAAATACTTTTTCCATAATAAAAGAAATACACAACAACACTGATATAATTTATGTTTATCATCTGGCGTTCTTCTGTTTTAACATAGAATATTACTCGTTAAAAGAAAAAACGAACCTCAGACCCTGAGAAAAATTCTAAGATAAACATTTCATCACTTTAATTATTATTGAAATACTGTATATTAGTTGTAGAAAGAAAAGGAAGACATGATTCACTTTTCAGCCAGGCAGCATAATACATTTGCTAGTCATTTATTTGATTGACCTTCAAACTTACTGGTAGGGTTTCTACATTAGTTCCATCCCATCTTTTAGGTATTTGTTTTTCGCATAGGGAAATTGTAAATAATGAAGAGTTTTACGATATTTGGAAAATAATTGATTGATTTTTGAAGGATTATTTGGCTAAGATTTATTTTTACGAGTAATCTCAAACATATAAAGCATAGTGAAAAACGTCATAATACTTTTTAGAGCATCCGTATCTTTTTCTGAATACACTTATAACCAGGCAGCGATGACATCTGTGATCTGTATTGAAGGAAGTTGAAACTGATGCATATTATTCATGATTGAGAAACACGATGAACATGAAACGAAAGGAAAATTTTCAATGGCTTCCTAAAGAACTCCATCAACTGAAATATGAAGCTATAAGTGTACCACAAGGTTCAGTTCGACTTGTCAAAAAGACACAAGAAAGAAAAAGTTCAATTTGCTATTTGTTGATCACCAAAGGTGTTACGAGTTCGAGCCCAGTACCACTAAAGACCCGTCGTGAAAGGGAGAGGTGAACGTTAAATTTGTAAAGAGCTCAAACGTCCTCTTGTTGGAATGGTGTGGTAGTTAAAAGAGGCCAGCTCAAGTATTGTCCTCGTCAACCATGGTTCAAAATTACGAGGTCCGTCTCTAAAAGCCCTCGTGTAGCTGAACAGTGCGACGTTAATATTCACTCACTCGATCATGAATGCTCATTAAAACTACAATTACTTGAACAAAATATGACAGCTTTGCCAGCAAGTAACATTTCTGTAATAATAGTGAAAAGTATCTTTGCTTTTCGTCCTTTATTAAGGTCTATCACTTGTCAATCATTTTAGTTCAGTTTTATTGGACTTTTTCTCAAATCATTAAAGAAAGATTGAACATTCCTTGAAAGCCGGTAAGTATACTTTCTCTTAATTAAATTATTCACTGTAATTCCAATTTGTATCGTGTAGAGTAAAAATAAATATAAAAAAATGATTAAGGTGACTGAGTTCTCCCGCACTACCATCAGCCTTAGTATCGAGTGCGTGCCTGCTCCCGGGTTAAAACATTTTGAAGTCTTCTCGCTTTAAATATTAAAAAGTAACACAATTATTCTTCATAGGAATTTTATATTCTTTTTCATTACTTAACATTAATTCTAAATGCTAATTCTGTGATGCTTAAAATTACAGTTCTTTTAAACAGTTATTTACAATTATAGCATTTATCTAAAAAAAATCATTTTACATTTTTGTATACAATGTCGTGCACGCAGTTTTACTCTCCTTACAGTTCAGCTATTATATCAAGAATAATGTTATATTTTTTTAAAAAATTAACTCGTGCGAAGAGCCGGTGTTTCAGCCAGTATACGTTTAATGTATCAGTACTGAAGAAGGTATTTTATAAATAATTTCTTAAGGTGCCTGACTAGTGTAAAATCATCAATTTTGATGAACATGACAAAAAAAATTTTATTTGATATTTTTAATATTTGAATTTTCTTCTTTCTAAAAATACCTTACTTTTGCTTGTACTCCAATTATTTATGAAGTTATAGCAGTTTTTATGTCAGGTGAGAACAACAAAAACGAACCGGAAGTTAGAAATCGAAACCGGAAGTACTTTGAATTTGAAAGATTTTTACTCTTTTTTGGAATTTTATTGAATTTATTGATAAAATATTAATTTTGGTAACATTAAAACTGAATATGGTGATATTATTTAAAAAATTATTTAATAGTTTTAGTAAAATTTGGCAACAACTTTACAGGTTTGTTGTCATTTTTCGATTTGTTTATGTTCTAGCTACTCGATTCTTCGCTCCTCGTTTAATTTATTATTTTGATATATTTTATGAAAAAAACTGTCTTTCTTAAGACAAAATATTGATTAATTATGGCTAAATCAAGATCTGGGAGGTCTAAGAAGCGCCGATTTACTGGAAATCGTTATACCATTCGTGCCACTATTAATGAGAATGATGAAACATCTGAGCTCAATTCTACTGAATCCGCTAGTGCCAAAAAGTTGGAATCAAGCCATACAAGTTTGGAAATTTTCTCAGAAAGATTGTTTGAAACTTCTAAAGACAATAGAATTGTCAGCTGGACAACTTTGATTTCATTTTTTGCCATAGTTTGTTGTCCTGATTGTTATTCTCAGGGCTTGGAACTTACAGAAGACTCTGTCAGTGGATTATGCTCACATATGAACCTAAAGTGCAAAAACTGCTCCTTCTTTAAAGGTTTCCCTACAACAGAGAAGATGAAAGGTTCTTGTCTTATAAACTCTTCAATTGTTTTGGGGCTAAGGATAATCGGGAAAGGATTTTCAGCTGGCAAAAAATTATGTGCTTTCCTCGGTTTACCTTTCCTGTCAAAACTTGCTTTCCGCAATCAAGAAAGAAAACTGTTGAAAGCAACTGAACGCGTTGCTCAAGAAAACATCAACGCTGCATTGAGTGAAATCAAAGGCTCAAATAGTTTCACTAAATGTGGAATATCCATTGATGGCACTTGGCAACGCAGAGGCTACTCATCTTTGAATGGGTGTGTAAGTGCCATATCAGTTGACACCGGTAAAATTTTAGACATTGAAGTTATGACACAATATTGCCACATATGCGCGAAAGGCAATAGCCAATCATCGAAACATGTATGTTCGAACTACAAAGGTTCCGCGGGAACATGGAGGTTGTTGGAGCCTACCGTATATTTGAGAGATCAAATGTGAGGAATGTACAGTACAATGAATACTACGGAGATGGGGACTCAAAAGGATATGAATCTGTTAAAAACTTTTATGGAATTAATACAGTAACCAAACTCGAGTGTATAGGTCATGTACAGAAACGTGTAGGGGGCGGTTGCGTCAATTAAAAAAAACGACGAAAGGTTTGGGAGGGGAAAAATAAATTAACTGATAAATTAATCGACAGAATTCAGAACTATTAGGGAATAGCTATTCGAAACAATGTAGGTAATCTACAAAAGATGATGAGTAGTGTAATGGCTGCATTTTTTCACTGTGTATCTGGAAAAAACAATTCATTGCATGGACAGTGTCCTGAAGGATCTGAGAGTTGGTGTCGTTACCAAAGGGCAAAAGCAGCTGGGAGTCCCCTCAAAGAAATTGAGCAAGGACTTCCTAATAAAATTATAAACCAAATAAAGCCTACATATCTAAAACTGTGTAATGAAACTTTGTTGAAAAAATGTCTTCATGTTAAGACACAGAACTGCAATGAAAGTTATAACAACATATTTTGTGGAATATTGTTCCCAAAAATATATTTATTGGACTGGAAACATTTCGTTTGGGTGCATTATTAGCTCTAATACTTTATAATTCTGGTTAGGCAGGTATATTATCAGTAATTCGAAATGTAAATGGTTCCCTTCCTGAAAGTGTTGCTCAAGAGTTACTTAAATTTGATAAACAACGGATTTCAACATCTTTAAGACATTCTTTATCGATTGCGAAATTGTCTCGAAAAAAAAAGAAAAGCAGCTAGCAAAACAAAAAGTACTAAGAATGAAAAAACAGAAGGCTTAGTATATTCATATGGAGGGTTTTAAAGTACTTATTTGCAGAATTTTTATTCTAATTTATGATAACTTTTGTGATAAACAATATTTTTCAAGAGTTTTTTCGTGAATGTTTACTGGTAAAACAACACAAATATATTTTGTATTATATATTTCTTAACTTCTAAAATAATATGGAATAATATATATTTGTTTTTCTATGTAAAATGTTTTTATTTTTAATGCAATAAGGTTTTTTTAAAGTGCTTTTTATACGTCTAATCTGTATTTCGTAAACTGTGTACTTAGACTTTAAGAAAAAGCTTTTTGACACTATAAAATTGTTAAAAATATTAAAAGATAAAAGTTTGAAGAAAGTATATAATATTCATAATTGCTTTGAAAATGTTTGTTCTTTTGATATAGAGAGTTTTAGGTTTTTTAGCAGTATAGTTTTTTAAATTTTGAATTTTAAATCCTTAAATGCATTTTTCTCTGAAACAGATTTTTTGATATTTTACAACACGGTAAGCATGATATCTCAAAAAGTTCTGTATATAATTGTCTGTAATTTTGTGTAATTGTGCATTATTATAGTATGTATGCTGTGACGTAGCGATTAAGAAAGAACAGCATATTTACCTTTTTATGATTTTTTCTGTGTGATAAATGTGAAATTTTTAAAAATTAGCATTGCGTGCACTTTTTGACTTCTAGTTCAGTAACAAATAAAAATTTTTCAAAGATATTAGGTCAATTCATTAGTAACTGTTTTTTGAGTAAAATTATGTGGGATTTTTAAAATATTATGCATTAGAATTTATTTTACTATGTTTAACGTAACGTACAAATAACGTCTAATTTAAACCTAAAATTGGCCATATTTAAAAAAAATACATTGAAAGAAATTTTTTTTGCTATTTTTATTAGTTTTCAGTTATAATTAAACAAAAAATGAGTTTAAAAATAAATTTTCAGCACAATTTCAAAAAAATGTCTCCGCAACTAGTCAGGCACCTTAATACTAAATTAATCTAAATTTAATAATTATCAGTGACTTCCATGAGCTTGTCTTGTAGAGCAAAGTTTTTCAAAGAAAGGTTTAATATCAGATATTGACACTGAGTTATTTTTCTTTATTTAGCTGAGATCTATATTTTGTCTTCAAAGCAGCCACCGCAGAAAATCGTGTTTAACATAGTTAGGATTTTCAAAAAATGGTAATAGTATACGAAGTGCTTTTGTTTTCAGTGCAGAAATTATGATTGAAAATTGGGTCGCCAGTATTGAAAGTTTGAGAAACACTGGTGTACTATAAAAATAATTATAAAAAAAAGGATTGGGGTGACTCAATAACTCCGCTGGACCATTAGTATCGAGTGCGCGCCTGCTCCAGAGTTAAAACATGTTGAAGTCTTTTCGCTTTAAATATTAAAAATAATACAATAATTCTTCATCTGAATTTTATATTATTGTTCATTATTCAACATCAATTCTAAATGATAATTCTGTAAGGCTTAAAATTATAGTTCGCTTTAAACTAATTATACTTTGAGCAATCATTAAAAAAAAATCATTTTACATTTTTGTAAACATTGTCGCGCACTTGGCTTTACTCTCCTTTCAAAATTCAGCGATTATTTCAATAATGTTTTATTTTTTTATAAATGAACTCGTGCAAGCGGGTACTTCAGCCGGTATACTTTTAACATAAGTGCTCCATAGTAGTTTATAACTAATTAATTAATACTAAATTAAGAACAAGTTTAATAAGTATTAACGACTTCCATGGGCTTGTCTTGCAAAGCAAAGTTTTTTATAAGGAATGCTTATGATTAGAAATTGACCCTCTGAGTTCTTTTTCTATATTTAGCAGATATATATATTTTGTCTTCTAAGCAGCCACCGTATTTTGCAATAAGTCCAATTTAAAAATTAGAGAAAGGAAAAATAACACACATAATAATTATCCTATTATTTTATTTATTTATTTATTACTTAAAAGTAGTATACAAAATTTAATACTTATGTTACTAATTTGTATGGTTTATAATTAAGATCGCCTTTTGTAGCTTTAGCATCAAAGTTCATTATTATTGCATTCAGTGCATTATTAATGTATAAGGGGGGCGCGATAAAAATTGTGATCGAAAAGGGGGGCGCCAGTATTGAAAGTTTGAGAAGCACTGCGCTACTGTAAAGGAAAGGATAATCCCGCTGATTTAATAAGTCGGGGTTTGCCTTTAAATGATCTTAAAAATAACAAAATATGGTGGCATGGTCCCAAGTGGTTGACAATGAAACAAACAGAATGGCCATTATTTTCAGAACCTATAATTGAAACCGAAATAAACAATGATAAATTAGAATTGAAGAAATCAATTAATTTTTAAATACAGCGGTTGAAAAGAGGCAAATTGAAAATAATTTAATCTCTAGATATTCCTCTTTTAGTAAATTAATTAGAATAAGAGCTCTATGTTTAAGATTTATTTATAACTGTAAAGTGAACCCAGTATTAAGAAAAATAGACTGTATAAGTGCTTCTCTCTGAATTTGATCATGTTACGAAAGTTTTAGTAAAACAAGTACAATTAAAGGAATTTCTAACTGAAATAAAGAGTCTCAAAAACGGACAACCGATTCCAAAGAGCAGAAAAATATCATCTTTAAACGTTTTTTTGGACGAAGATGAAATACTGAGAGAGGGAGGTAGATTGAAACATTCGACCCTATCTGAATTCCAAAAACATCAAATGATGTTGCCAAAGGCTCATCATTTAACTGATTTAATAATTGAACACTATCACAAGAAATCATTACATTGTGGCTTGCAAACCACATTATATTTAATAAGACAGTTTTATTGGATCCCATAGGGTCAGAACCGTGTAATAAGAATATTAAATAAATGTATTACGTGTTTTCGCACGAAAACCCAGACAATAAACCAGATGAGGGGAGATTTACCACGAGACAGAATTGTGCCTCCTAGACCCTTCGAAAAAGTTGGATTGGATTACGCTGGTCCTATAATCATGAAACCAAATTTAAAAAGACCAAGAGTGACTTTAAAATCGTATATTGCCATTTTCATCTGTTTCAGTACAAAAGCCACTCATTTAGAAGTTGTTTCCGACTTGACCACAGAAGCCTTCCTAGCATGTCTCCGACGATTTATAGCAAGGAGATCCAAGCCATCCGTCAATTGGAGTGACAATGCAACGAACTTCAAGGGAGCAAGAAACATTCTTAACCCTCCAACTGGACAGCACAGCTTTTTCCACACTACTAGAGAGGCTTCGAAAACGGACCACACTGAATTTTTCCTAAGGCCGGGGACTCACCAAAAATGAACCAAACAGATTTTTTCCCCTTCAAGTAATGTGTTCAAAACCGGTAAGGTGGTATTTTTCCGAATTTTTTCCCCCCTTTAAAGGTTTACGATCTTGAAAGATAATTAGAGACGGTCGGGGAGACACAATGGGCATTGAGGGGGAACTTTTATGGGCCACGTGGAGACCGGTTCCTTTGGCAATCGTAAAATCTCGGAAGAATTTCTTTAAACCCTAAAGTGTACGGAAATAAATTGCAAGTCAACCAGTTGAGAATTCTCAATTTTTTACTTTACCTTAAAATTCTCAAATGGAATTAAGTTTTTATAATGTATGTCTAAGTTTTTAAAAATATCTGTAGTATTTAAATTCAAATTATATATTAAAACATTGAGGATAATTTACTGTTTCATTTTTTTTATTTTAATCAATACTTTCAGGGATTTTTTTAAAAATGATTATTTTGTTATGTGTCAAAAAATAAAAAAAAAAAGTTTCAAAATTTAAAATCTTTTAAAATTTCGGACACTTCTAAACATGAATAATTTTTAAGCTTCTGTATTACATTATTTGCAAAAAATTTATATGTATTGTTAAAAAAAACCCTATTTAAATCTTTTAGTTTTTCATAATTTTAAAGCCAGATATTCAGGGCATCTTACATAGAATCCCTTGTTTTGTATTGTTCAGATTACAAATTATATTTGAATTTTGAATGTCTGAACATTAATTTCATTCAAAGAGAATTTTAATTTCAAGTTTATATTTTTTAACTTGAATCTTCAAATAAAGAGTATTTAAAAGCATCTGGACAAATTTAGAGTTAACATTTGCCCATATAAATAAATATAAAGATCCTTTTTAAATTCAAGTTAAAAAAATATATATTTATGCATAATCCCTAATCATTCACGTTCCATTAGTGGTTGACTGAAGAAAAGGTTATTAAAAAATTTGGACATTTTTATAATCTTAACCATGCAAAACTAGGAATTTTGTATTAGCTCCACTAAAATCCTGCATTGGAATTTCGAAAAAGATATTTATGCGTGTCTCACATACTCAGTTGAAAAACATATATTTACCATAAATACTAATAATTCTTTGGATATTTTAAATTATCATTAGATAAATTTTTTAATATATACATATATATATTCGACTTCTAATATTTTTTCAAGTATTCCTTAAATTTCATATAATTTAATTAAGTGAGGGGATATTAAAGTCGAACTCTCTCTCTTCTCTACTCAACTTCTTGAGGGCTTTTGCGACGGTCCTGTGGCCGGGGTATCAGGTGGTAGAGGTATTGAATCATGGTTGGCATGTCTCGAGTTCGAGCCCAGTGCCACAAAAGACCCGCCGTGTAGGGCAGCGATGCACGTTAAATCTATCGAGAGCTGAAATGTCCTCTCGTTGGTGTGGTAGTTAGGAGAGGGGGTGCCAGCTCAGGTGTCGCCCTCGTCATTTAACCATTTTTCAAAATTACGAGGTCCATCACTAAAAGCCCTCGTGTAGCTGAACAGTGCGACGTTAATATTCACTCACTTGGCGACGGACCTCGTAATTTTAAACCATGGTCAAGTGACGAGGATGACGCTTGAGCATCGCTCCCTTACACGGCGGATCTTCAGTGGTGCTGGGGTTGAACTCATGACACGTCAGCTACGAGTCCGTTACTTTGACCATTAGGCTACCGCGGCCTCACAATGTGGTTGAAAACTGCATGTTATGAGTAAAAATATGCTGAAACATTTGATGAACTTATAATAGATTTTTGCATAGAAGATAGATGTGTGATATGCTAAAATGACAATATGTAAAAGTTATGAGAATATCGATGACAATTTTTGAAAAATTCAATTTAAGTTTCAGTCTGAAACTTATTCGTTTTTTTTTCGCATTTAATATTAAATAGTCGCGATAACAAATTAATAGTTTAACGCATTCATAGATTATAAAAAATAAAGGTATAAATAACATTGTTGGGAATAATAAGTTTTTATAATTTTGAATTCAGACTTCTTTGCAGGAGTGTAGACTATTAAAAGGCTGATGTAGAAGTTAGAAAACTAATATTTAAAATATATGGAAAACAATATCTGCAATTCCATGATCTTGACGAGCAGAAGACGGCATTTTTACTTAGTAGGGCAGAGTAAGCATAAGGTAGGAGCTTGTGGAGTAAACAACCAGGCCTCTGCAGTTTTGGCAGGTAATGAACTCCCATTTGTTGCTTTCTCTCTCAGTAAGGAATATAAAAATAACAAATACAAAAATAAGTCATGTAAAATTTTATATATTTTAATAACAATGAATTGTGAACTTAATTTCCAATTCATTGTCACGAGTTGGCAGTAACTACGGTACTCTATCGACCGTACTTCTTATATATATATATATTTAAATATATAAAAACAATCACAATTATCAATTTAAAAATTGAAATATATGAATCCCAAAATACCAAAACACTTCAGAATATCAATGGCGAATATAAAAGATAATGTTCCATCATTTTCAAACAAAATTAAAAAATTATAAAATAAAATAAAAATTTATAAAATATCCAAGTGCAATCTCGGACTTAGGACCGATAAGTGGGGTTAAACTAGTTTGATGGCGCCAACCTTCCCCCTATTGCAACTTGGTAATTTAATTGGAAAATTTTCAAATTTCAGAAAAAAAAAATTAAAAAGTTAAAATTAAATCATTATACTTGAAAAATAAAACTATTCGCCATCACATTCCGAAAGATATTGCAATATTAAAATTTAAAAACAATTTAGTACATAATATAAGTGAACCCTCAAACTTCCAAGATGATGCACACATCTTTAAAATAGTTGTAAAGGTAGAAAAAATACCTGATCCGAAAGTTCAAATCAAAAAATATTTGAGATCCGAAAGTTCAAATCAAAAATTATCTAAAATCAAAAAGTTCAAGTTAAAAAATCCGAAAGTTCAAGTTAAAAAATCCGAAAGTTCAAGTTAAAAAATCCGAAAGTTCAAGTTAAAAAATCCGAAAGTTCAAGTTAAAAATCCGAAAGTTCAAGTTAAATAATCCGAAAGTTCAAGTTAAAAATCCGAAAGTTCAAGTTAAAAAATCCGAAAGTTCAAGTTAAAAATCTGAAAGTTCAAACTAAAATTTCTAAAAACCGAATGTTCACATTAAAAACACAGTATATTCACAAATGAATAGAGTAAATCATTAAAAATACAGTATATTCACAAATGAATAGAGTAAATCATTAAAGACTCACCAAACAGTATCCCATCAAGAATATGATCCATTTCTTATTGCACGACATTTAATTTTTAATATATCAAATACACATATTTTGTTCATAACATCCATCCATGTCAATCCAATCGATTCTTGATCCAATACCAGAGTATGACCACTTGTCATCAGATGCAAACCATATCACATGCAAAAGACTTGCTTGATTGATTGGTCATAAATGTCTGATTGGACATAAATGTTTAACTGGTAATAAATAATTTTAAAGTGTATATATAGTCGTGTAAATATTGTTTTAATTGTGTGTGTATTAAAATGTATATTAAAAATGTAACCTGTGTGTGGAATGTATATTAAAATGTAACATGTGTGTGGAATGCACAAATTCTTCACAGCTGGACCACTAACAAGCTGACTTTGTGGACCTAATGTTGTGTGGTGGATCTGTGCATTTACGAGTTTAAAAATATTTTTAAGAAATATTTCTGATCTATATATTTTCTCAGGAAATTGATGGGATAATCATTTTGTATGCACATTAATATAAATTTCTGGATATTTTTGAATCTATCAATATTGTGCGTTGTTAAATTATTATTTCTCAACAGAAAATTTAAAATTATATTTCTAAATACAGATATATGAAGACAACTATTGAAGTTTGGTATCTTTTATGACATTGAATTTAAATGCTTCCCTTTTATCATATATATTGCTATATAATTTGTTGTCAATAATAGTTAAATCCAAATCCAAAAATTCAACTTTGTTTGAGTTAAAATTCGTCTGTATTAATTTTAGGTATTCCGGATAAAAATTAATGTTAGGTTTAAATTCTCTATCATGACCTATAACAATTAAATCATCTATGTATCTCAACAAGAGGCAAGAGGGTTCCTTTCTTCGAACTATTTCATAATGGTGTAAATATAGGTTAGCGAGACTATTACTAGCCGGGCCACCCTGAGGCAATCCTTTGATTTGTTTATAAAGTTTGTTCTCAAAAATAATGAAGTTCTCCTGTATAACAAAACGAATAAGTGTATTGAACTTTTCAGAACTAATGTAATTATTCAAATCATATTTCTCATATGCAACTGAAAGTACCTGAATTATATCTTCTATTTTAATGGAGTTAAATAAATCCTCGAAATCGAACCCATACACAGAAAATACCTCTTGTTGATCAACTTTCTTTATTACATCATGGCTGTTTTTTATAATAGAAGTATCCTTAAATTTGTCTATTGTATCTTGTAATATGGTCTGTAAAATTCTTCCCGATTTTGATATATAAGTATTGAACCCATTTGTTACACTGCGGAATTTGATTGGATTCTTATGAAATTTAGGAGTCAGAAATATATGGGGATATATAATTTAATTGCTAGAAATATTTAATTGTTTACCAAATGCAAATAATCTGTTGTTAATTTCTTTCATACTAAATTTACTTACATCATATGCATTATTATTTTGTATATGATCATTTATTAATTTACTATAATAATATTTACATATAATTGCATAATTTCCTGGTACTTTATCTACATAAACGATCACAAAGTGTTTTTGTAAGTTTTCTATTGGTCCCTTAATTTTTCTATAACAATCTTCATTTTTGTTCTAAAATTAAAATTCATTAAGTCCTTGAGGACATGAAAACCATATTCTTTAAAAGCCTGAGTAGGTAAATTATATTTAATTGCAACATTTAGAATAAATTTATTAATATCTTCTGATAGTTGTTTTCTCACATTTAAATTGCTGTTTGAAATAGTCAATCGATAACCAGTACCTTTGCTCATAATTTCTCTATATTTTCTATATTTCTCTTTGCTCATAATTTCTCTCTCTCTCTCTCTCTCTCTCTCTCTCTCTCTATATATATATATATATATATATATATATATATATATATATATATATATAAAAGTACGGTTGATAGAGTACCAATAATTTTAACGCAATTTTATATTTCGTTCTCGTAAACTTTACTCCTTTTAAAACATGTATTGATAAAATACTCTCCTTTTGTATATTTATAAAATTTTAAAAATATAATGGTTATCTTACCCAACATTTTAAATCAGGGGCGGTAACTGTGTAGCTAAGACGTGCCAAACCAATCTGTCAGTATCATTCAGCGTGCCACATAGTAGGAAATTTTTGAAATCCTTCGATTCTTATGGTAATATTTGGAGATTTAAAGAATAGAGGTAAATAATTTAGATTTACAGTTTTATTTTATATTAATTATGGATCAATAAAATACATTTATTAACATAAAAATAAACAATATAAAATGTTACTATTTCTTCAACAAAGATAAAAAATTTTTTTTAAAAAATGTATGTTTCCAACATATTTACTTAAATAAGAAATAGACAAAGTGAAATATAAATGATTCCCTTCATTATAGTTAAATAAAAATTGTAATGCAAATTAACTCTTTCACGACTCTTCTTTCATATCGCAAAACCAGGGGTATAATGCATGACACGATTCTGAGCATTCAGTTGTTAAACAATTTCTTTGCGGAGTCGAAATATTTTTCATATTAGGAAAGATTTTTACTTTGATATGCCGAATCACATAAGTGGAAAGCAGAGTACATGCAATTTTCTTTTTTTCAGCAATTAAATCCCCTAGCAATAACACTCAATTATTTACAAAATAGCTGTAAATTTATCCTTAGAATTATCTTTCAGATTATTTTGTAGTTCCATAAATGTCCATAACTCTCTCTCTCTCAGAAGATGTTTGTCAAATAAGGTCTATTATCAACTTCCATCCACTCAAGAATTGACAAATTTGTAGAGTAGTGCTGAGTGCCACTAAGAATTGTACCACGTGCCACAGGTCCATAGATTGCCGACACGTTTTAAATGTTCTTATTAACTAACCATCTCCTATTCAAACACAATTTATATGATAAAAAAGGGTTTTCATTCATTTTGTAGGGAATTGTATTAGATTCAACCATAAGTAATTTTGTGTTTCAAATAAATTACGTTGTTTCGGGGATCCCCTTAGAGCAAAATGAAAGGAATTTGACATAATTATAGTAAGTTTCTCTAAAAGGGGAAACGTTCACTTTCAAAATACACTGCGTAAAGTGGTTTTAGATGTACGAAGTTATATTCACTATTATTCCTAGAATAAATTTTGATATTTTGGTTTTTCGTTAAGTTTTGAAGTTATTTCTTCAAATATACTTCTCCATTACATTTCTTTCAAACTTGCTATTTTCTTTTGCGGCCACGGTAGCCTGATGGTCGTGGTTATGAACTCGTGTCCAGTGTTCGAGCCCTGGTGCCACAAAAGTTTAGCGTTGAAGAGGAGCTGATGCACATTAAACACGTCGACGTCAAAAGTCCTCACGTTGGTGTGATGTGGAAGTTTGGAAGGAGAGTTATCAGCTCAGGTATCGTCCTCGTCACTTAACCGCGGTTCAAAATTACGTAGTCGCTCGTCAGTAGCCCCCGTGTTGACTTAGAATGCAATATAAACCCTTGACGTGTGCACTTGAGTTAATTCGAGTACGTTAAACAGTTCCAAATATGCACATTAGATATAATTCAAACGAGGTCGCATTTTATGCTGCTTTAATTTTCTCACTCAAATATCAGCGAGCGCCGTCTGCACTCGAGATATTTGACTGTTGTTTCTTATATTTACGATTTAGTCGTTAAACATCAAAAACTCGTTTTCAATGTAAAGACTGTAATGTTGGACTGTGTGTGCAGTGCCGTGTTTCGAAAAATATCACTCTGTGACATTTTTGTAAACGACATGTATGTGTCTTTCTCATACTTCTTTGATATTTTTTGCTATTTATACCTGTTAAAATTATTTTTATAAAACGTTTTTGTAGCTAATTGTAAATTGAATAAAACCTTTTCTTACAATTATATGTATTTGAGGATGAAATCTGATTTACTTTATTCAGGAAATTTTTAGTAAATTTCATTTTCTTAGCCAACTTATTTCTTTTAAAACATGCATATTTGTGTATTATATAATTAAATTTCTAACTATCTAAAATTATGTCTGGCTTTTTTCTTCATTAAAATCTTTCAGGATTTTACAAATTATCTTGCCATTATTCATTATGTACTTAATAAGGAAAAATATATCTAAATATAAATAATTTCTGTCCTAATAAACATATAATTGTTTTTAGCTAAAGTTCGGAAAATGCATTGAAATTTGTATCGGGACAGGATTTTAACATATTATGAATGTGTTTTTTACTGCCACTATGTTATATATTTATCTCTTTCATTCTTTTTACAATATGAGTAGAAGTCGTAAACAGTTTGTCACAGTAAAATTAATTTTTGTTTTATATTCAAATTATACTATTATATTGATTTTGAAAATAATAGGTTAGTTTGACAAGCCATTATTTCCCAATTTTAAAGCATTGAACAGTTTTGAAATTTTTTAAACTTTTCTAAAATGTTAAATTATTTAAAATATTTAATTATTGTAAGTGATTAATATTTCTTAGATTATTGGAAACAAAAAGTATAAAATTTAAAATATATCTCTTTGTTGAATTTTAATAATTATTTTTATAGCTAAACCTGGAAAAAACCCAACTTTTTTTTAAATATTAACATTAAGATATTTTTAAAAAATAACTAGAGCTCTCAGACCTAAATCCATATGAACTGTTATAGAACATATGTAAGGGAACATTTACAAGATATTTCAAGACTCTATCTTGAACAGGAAAAACGCCTTAGGGATTAGAAAACACACTCTCATCTTCAAAATTAAAAATCTGAGAAAAACATATTTAAAATTTGTAATGGCATAAAAAAAATTCCATTGCCTGTAAAGCTTTAATTTTTCAATCTGTTACTATCCAACTTATGCTCTACATGAAAATTCTACTTGAAATAAATATGACTGAAATATCTTTTTTAATTCAAAATATTCTAAGACATAACATTGATAACAACTGTTAATTTGATCAATTATTCACTTTTATCAGAACCTTATATATTCACAAGAGTTTTAAATACAAAATATTTATACAGAAATTAGTAGTTATACAAATGTAATCCAGAAATCACCAAGTTTGTAAACAATATCTATTTTTTTCTCAGTTCCCCATCGTGGCAGTTAAGCAAGTTTAAGTTTTTGTTGCATGACTTTAAAATACTGCAGTGTAGTACTACAATAGATTTATTATAATGTAGTTTGTGGTACATCAGGGAAATATTTAGTTCATTCTGCAACATTTGTATTCTGTAGTCTAATTGTAATATTACCTGAAAAGCTGCATTTTAGATTTACCATTTTCAGTCATATTCCGTCCCTTTCAAGTATTATTTATCACAGTAGCCTGCGTACATTTTGGTCATGGCATTTTTCAAAAGGAAAAAAAAAAATAATGAAAACAAAATAAAGAGCTTTTAAATTATATAAACTATGTATCAAAAAATATATTGGTCTTTAAATCAATCTTAATTAAGTAAATGTGAGAAAACTCAAAAACTTAAAAACATGAGCAAACAGAAATGATTTTAGAAACTAAAATTGTAGTTAATTGCCGTTTCACACGAAATATTGGATTGTGTTAAAAAATATTTTTAATTAATTCAATCTAGGAATGCAAAAATGCTTTAAAATGAAACCGAATTTAAAATCAAAACTCAGAAAATTAAAATTTCTTAAAACCTAATTGGTTTTAAGATCAGAATTGAGCAAGTTTTCAAATATATGAAATATATATTTGCAATAAATTGGGTGAACTCTCTGTTGGCCGTGAAGTGTAGAAAATGTCCACACACATTTCACAATCCTCGCCCTAGGCCACAGCTGTGAATGAGAAACCTCCCGTTTCGAAGAACACAGAGTCCGAAAAGCAATAAAATCCTTCCCTGCAAAACCAATCGGGACCTCCTGCGGCGTTAACAGGGGAAAGCACTAAACTGCCATTCGTTTTTGAAGCAGTTCGCGAAATTTATCGGAGCATTTTCGGAGTAGCTAGCTTTAAAAAGTAGATCGCTTTCGAAGTGAAATTCAATTAGCGGTCATCCAGTCAGAGGTTAATGAATGGAACGAAATTTTACAGAGTCAACAGAATTCAGCTATTCGGCGCGGAAGGGGAATCGAATGGAACTTCATTCCACCCACTTCTTTCCATTTCGGTGGATTGTGGGAAGCAAACATTAAGTCCATGAAACGCATTTTATTGAGGGTAGCGAAATCAGCTATCATGAACTTCGAAGAGTTAACTACGTTGATGGCACAAATCGAAGCAGTTCTGAATTCACGTCCCTTGTCTCCACTTTCTTCGGACCCCAATGATCTTAACCCTTTGACCCCGCGGCATTTCTTGACGAACTGTGCAATTTCATCCTTTCCTGAACCTTATACTGCTTCGGATTCTTTGTCCTTTCATTCCAGGTGGAAAGTCATTCAATCCCTGAGAGACAAATTTTGGAACCGTAGGAGCACCGAATATCTGACCCATCTTCAGACCCGTGCTAAGTGGAGTGTACAGAACTCTAACTTGATGGAGAATCAGCTAGTTCTTTTAAAGGATCCCAACACCAAGCCCTTGGACTGGCCTATGGGGCATATTCTTGAAGTATTTCCCGGTAGTGATGGTCTTGGAAGAGTAGTTAATGTGAAAACTTCAACAGGTATTTTAAAACGAGCCATCACAAAGGTAGTGCCTTTACCTATTCCAGTTGATCCTGCAACTGTAGAAAAGAACATTTGAACATTTTACAATTTCTTGAACTTTAACCTTTATATTATTCTATTTACATAATTGCTAATTTGATTTTTCAGTATTATTGATAATGCATGTGATTTAAGAATTGCTAATTTTATTTCAGAATTATTGATGATGCATGTGATTTGAGAATTGAATTCATAGGATTTTATTTTTATTATTTCACATTGCATGAATTTTATTTGTATTATTTCACATTGCATGAATTTTATTTGTATTATTTCATTTTGCATGAATTTTACTTGAATTACCTTAGAATTTTAATTATCTTAATATAAACTCCGCAGGAGTTTAAGTGAGGAGTAATGGTAGAACCCCCCCTCAGTATAGAGGGCGCTGCTTATAAAAACATGCTTTGTTTACACCAGAGATCTTGTGTACGTGACCGAGTGCAGACGCACTCCATATTCCATTAAACTTATTATTTAATCTTACACTTGTCTTCGATGATTTATTGAATTTAATTGAGTCTAGTGATTGTGATGATATGAGCGTTGATTGATATAAAAGCATTCAACCACTGATTAACTGTGGCCGCGGTAGCCGAGTGGTATAGGTATCGGATCGTGGCTGGCTTTCTCACGAGTTCGAGCCCAGTACCACTAAAGACCCGCCGTGTAGGGCAGCGATGCACGTTAAATCTGTCGAGAGCTGAAACGTCCTCCCGTTGATGTGGTGTGGTAGTTAGGAGAGGGGGTGCCAGCTCAGGTGTCGTCCACGTCACTTGACCATGGTTCAAAATTACGTGGTCCGTCGTTCTTCATAGAAAGGATTCAGTTCTACACAAATAGGGAATAATTAATAATCTAAACCTTTCTTTCTTATATTTAGAATGAGAGTAAGGGACATATTTTTCTGCCCCCCCAAAAAAACAAATTTGATCTTTCTACTCATAATTTATATAAAAAAAGAGTATTATTCGAAAGCAAACTTTCACTGAACTTCTGATGTAGTAGTGTGGTGTGTACTTCGGCCACACTTTAATTCAGTGACAGATCTGCTGGAATAGCTTTTGTGAAAATTTTGAAAGTTCTTTAGTGTAAAGACTTTAAAATATTTCTCGGATGATTTCAAATTCCGGCTACCTTTTCCCCGCGGCAAGTAATTGTGAGCTTTCCATTCCTGTTACTCAATTTATTGGAATTGCTGAATCCCTTACTTAGAGCTTTGATTTTTAATTCTTCAGATAGAACTCAAAATTGATCAATATTTCGGGATAAGATTTCTTAAAATGTAGCACTTTTCTATCTACTTTTATTGTTATTTTTAATCATTTTTATAAATATTAGTTCAAATTATATTTCTTGCCATTAAGGAATTTTATTTATTATTATATAGCAATTTATTGTAAAGGGTGTTTTTTTAGAGGTATAGAACTTTAAATTGCAATAAAACAACGATGTATTATTCGATTGACATGAATTTTTTTTATTCGAAAGATAATCTTGCGGCATTACATTTTAAATATGATTTCTGGCATATGACTGCCACGGCTGGCTCGGATGTAGTCCAATCTGGACGTCCAATTTTCGATGACTTTTTCCAACATTTGTGGCCGTATATCGGCAATAACACGGCGAATGTTGTCTTCCAAATGGTCAAGCGTTTGTGGCTTATCCGCATAGACCAATGACTTTACATAGCCCACAGAAAATAGTCTAGCGGTGTTAAATCACAAGATCTTGGAGGCCAATTCACAGGTCCAAAACGTGAAATTAGGCGGTCACCAAACGTGTCTTTCAATAAATCGATTGTGGCACGAGCTGTGTGACATGTTGCGCCGTCTTGTTGGAACCACAGCTCCTGGACATCATGATTGTTCAATTCAGGAATGAAAAAGTTAGTAATCATGGCTCTATACCGATCATCATTGACTGTAACGTTGTGGCCTTCATCGTTTTTGAAGAAGTACGGACCAATGATTCCACCAGCCCATAAAGCGCACCAAACAGTCAGTTTTTCTGGATGTAACGATGTTTCGACATACACTTGTGGATTAGCTTCACTCCAAATGCGGCAGTTTTGTTTGTTGACGTAGCCATTCAACCAGAAGTGCGCTTCATCGCTAAACAAAATTCGCTTATGAAAATCAGGAACAACAGCAATCTCGTTTTGGGCCCATTCGACGAATCTACGCCTTGCTTGATGATCGTTTTGATGAATTGCCAAACCAAACTGAGAATAAATCATTTGACAGCTGTTAAATCGGTCGCCATCTTGGAGAGTAATGCCAACTTAAACTTCTATACCTGGAAAAAAACACTCTTTATATACAGTGTTATGGGTGATTTAATTTTGTTCTTGTGTATTAGGTATACTGACAAACAATTTTGCCAAATGGCTCGAAGGAAGTTTATTCAATTTGCACATACATGGAAACAGTTTTCCACTATTTGTTACATAGTGTGGCATTTGGTGAGATCTTTTTGTTTTATAAATTGCTCAACAGTTTATTACATACAGTTATTTTTTTTTATTCATGTGTGCAATTAAATATATTACTAAGTTTTTTCTTCTGCACTTACATTTGTCAAATTTTTATTATTTATACTTAATTTAATGTGTGGATCTTTTAAAAATACATTTTTATGCTTAATTTTGATGCATTTTTGTTTTTAATTATTAATATTTAGAAAGTTTTATGAATACAATATTTTTTTTTTTTACAAATACTTTTGGATATTTATGTAATAACGTCATCACAACTAAATTTGTGCCACGTAAATCACACCGCAATATCATTACAGCAAAAGAAAATAATAAAAGATTTTTAGGTGTTTTATTTGAAAAGGAATAAAATTAGTCCAATTTTGGTTGCAGTGACTTTAATATGGAAATACCTATATTTCACGTTAAAAATCTTCAAAATATACACTGCTGGACAATTGCTAAGGACGGATAACACTATCATCCATAGCAACCACAAAATGAAAGTAAGAAAAATGTGGAAAATTAAAATAAGTGCGGGATATTAGTAAGAAGAAGTATGAGTATATGCAAATTTTTTTTCCACGTCTGTTCATCACGTGATAGCTTTCATAAGAGCTTTAAAGGTTTTGACGCGTGTGGACAGTTGTTGTTTCAAGTCAAAGTTTTACAGGAAAGATTTAATAGATGAACTTAAAATTTTTGGCATGTCTTCCCGACATCACATAGATGATTTTTTGCGTGGCCGAATTATTGGAAAGATCGAAGAAGGGCGAAAAATAACAGATGTTGCCAGGGAGTTCGACATCGCTCACAGCGTTGTTTCACGGCTGTGGAAGTCATTTAAAACTACTGGAATGTGTAGTAGACGGCACGGGGAGGTCGTGTTAGAAGTACGACGCCTGCAGAAGACAGATATATCGTCCTATCAGCAAAAGAACAGGCGCACCACAGCTCAGCGGGTGGCAAATCCAGTTTCTTGCTGCCTCAGGAAGCAGATCTCCCGAAAAACTGTTGCCAGATGTTTGAGGGGAGGGGAGGACTATACGCGCAGACCTGTTGTGTGTCCCATTGACCAGACAGCACCGTACTGCACGTTTGCAATGGTGTCGTGAGCATCACATTTGGACTGAACAGGACTGGGCATGCGTACTATTCTCAGATGAGAGTAGGTTCAGTCTGTCATCGGATTGTAGACGCCAACTGATCTGGCGAGAGAGTGGTACTGCTTATCGTCCAGAAAATATCCAGGAAAAGGACCGATATCAGACATGCAGTATCATGGTGTGGGCCGGCATCATGATTGTTAGACATTTAAAAAGTCGGATCCAAATTTTTATGATCTCCTTGTGGTGTTTTTCCAATCCCGTTCCATGATCTCAATTAAAGTAAGCACACCGATTCGAACCCGATCTTTTTGAGTTTCGTGATTTGTGGTTGGCAGCAACTGCCATGCAATTCGAGCGAGTATTTAAACTCAGCTCATGTTAGTTTTTCAAAAGAAGAGAAAAGGAAGGAGAAACAGAAATATAAGAAGTGTGTGAGTGGTTTAACTCTTAGAGGGAGAGAAAGGCTGGTTGGCAATGCAACTGAAGGTTGCATCACCATTTTAGATTAGAAATTCATTTTACAATATTAGAAGACGGTTCGAATCGGATGTCTCTGGTAATGTTGCTTTTTGAACTTATTGTTTTTTTATCGCTCCAGTAACGAGCAAAGTGACTTTGTGATTGATTATTAAAGGCCAATTTTAAGAAACTGTTTTTCGTCTTCATGCCTCCTCGACACATAAATTTCACTGCTAGCTTTGCAAAATTTAAATTAGTTTACCAATAAGTGTAACAATGATCAATGGCCGCACGCGCCTACATGTGGTTGCGAATGGGACTATGACGGGCCAACGATACATTAAGTGAAGTTCTACTTCCTCATGTTCGTCTTTTCCGTGGTGCTGTCAGTGATAAATTTGTCTTCATGGACGACAACGCAACATGTCATCGAACACTCGCTGTTCAGGATTGTCTAAACAGCGAGGGTATTCAACGTCTCGTATGGCCAGCGCGTTCTCCAGATCTAAACCCAATTGAAAATGTGTGGGATGCTTTGGGGAGGCAAATTGCTGGTAGAAACTATCCTCCGACAAACAAGAACACCCTCATCCGTGCACTCACAAGGGAATGGGATAAATTGCCTCAACAGCTGCTGGATAATGTTGTGCAAAGTATGGTACGACGTGTGGAATGTTGCATCACACTCCACGGTGGACATATCCCGTTCTGATACCTTTCTTTAAGGTGCCTGCTGACTTTTAGATGCATTGTTCCATTTCTCCGTACGCAGATCAAATGAACATTTTTTTTTTCTTTCAGATGTTTCACAGCTTTTGTACTTTCCAGAACAATAAATATTCTTTATTCTAATGTCTGAACAGTGTGGCAACTATATTTTATCCTACTAGGCCTCAGGTCTCGCTTAATGTTATGCTACATAGCAATTTGTGATCCGTCCTTAGCAATTGTCCAGCAGTGTATGAAAATTTGTCATTTCTATTTCCATGATATTTTGAGGATTAAGGAGAAATTCCTGCCTTTGTCTCTCCTGCTTGTTGATGATAAGACGGAGGACTCCTACTTGTATTAGCATTTTAAAGTTGAGGGGGTTTTTTTGTAACTCAATGTGTTCCTTGGGGACTTATTAAAAGCCCTGAGCATTTACAAATTTTTGTGGGTAGTTTTATTGTAAAAGAATTTGTAAAAAATTATGAAAAAAATATTATTGACTTAGAAAGACATTTATTGCCAAGTGCAAAATTGTTATATCGATATAAAATTTAGGAAAAAAGATATTGTGTGCATTATGTTAGAAAAATTTGTGTTTTTTTTTAGATCCCCATAAAAATACAATAAAGAATTCACCAATTGATTCTACATGAAAACTAACCTTATTTTCAATGCTGGAAGCGATTAAAAATTTTATGTCTTCTCAATAAAATCTATATTAATAAAAGAGAAGATAAGCGTGTGTGTTTCACCTCTACCGCCCAAACTAAGCAACCCAGAAGTATAAAACTTGGCACATAATGATTCTAGATCCTGATGATGTGCACTACGAAGATTTTTTTTCAAAATTCCCTTTAGATTTTTTAAAATTAAATTTTTAAGCGATTTTTCCATTTTTTTTCTTCAACTGAGTTTTTAGTTAGTTGTTTTGGCAACAGTCTCATTTATTTTGCTTATCCATGTGATTATTCCGAACCATTTTTACATTCAATGCATTTTATCCTTTTACGTAATTTTTTAAAAAAAGGATGTAATTTAATTAATGTTATAATTTCTACTATATTCTAGGTTACTTCATATTTATTTGTTTATTTTATTCATGTTTAAATTTTTTATATATTTAAAATTTTCCTTCAAAATTAGGGCTTAATTTTTGTTTTTTAGATAACCCTTTGATTTAAATTAATACAATAATTTCTATTTTAGTGTCACACAGTTTTATGTTTGTTTATTTTCTGAACTGTAATTTTCTTGCTTATAATTAATTATGCGATACTGTGACTCAAAAGTCAGTTTTTTTGTCAAAAAATTATTTGTGAAGCTTTTTGTAAACAGAAGCTTGGATAATGAGGTACTTATGTTTTAGCATCACCACAGCAAAATTGGTCTCACGCGAATCACACCTTGATACCAAAACAACAAAGATTCTAACATATTTTATATAAAATCAGTCAGATTTTGTCGGAAAATGATGCGATTCGTGAGGTGCCAATAAGCTAAAAAATAATTTGTGAAGCTTTTTGTCAACAGAAGCTTAGATTATGTGGTACTTATGTATTAGCGTACTTAGACTACAATCCATCTGTACCCAGCTCATTAATAAATATAGCGTAAAACTAAGTTATCACCTGAATATTGGTACATTTCAGCAGTACTTCTTGCCTACTTCCAACTGCATAGCATGACCATTTGGTCAAAAAATAAGTTCTTATGTATTATTGCAGCCTATTGGCGATATTTTCTGAAACGAAGCACACTGTTGCCAATTCAGGTTGGACGACACGTAGGAAATGGCAGTTGCCAACTTGGCGAGTTATTAATAGAGTTGGCAACTATACATAAGTACCAAATCTTCCTATGACATTTCGGTTCTTACATATTATCCCAACCTATTGTCGATATTACATGAAGCGAAGAGCATGATTGCCACAATTTAACACGTACAACACATGCAAAAGTTTGAATGTTAGCATTGGTGCAATAAAAGGTGCTAGTGTGATATTGGGGGTAATAGCGCCGATTTGTTGTTTATGTTCGCCTAGGTGGGTGATAACATTGCAATATGGTTACCTTAATATATATTTTTATCGTCTGTCGATGTGGTTGCCATGGGGATAACGTATATTAGAAATAACTTTTGGTTTTTTCCCGCTGTAACTCTTTTAATTTCAGACGATTTTAAATAAAAATTTCTAATTTCTGTAAAAAGTGAACCATTTTCAGTGTAATTTTTCTAGTGTTTGCGTCTTCTGTATAATTATGTGCTATTTTCGAATATGGATATTTCTAAAACGAGTGTGAGTATTAGAATATTTTTTTCTTAGAAGAATAAGTGTTGTGCTTTTAATTATCGCTATAAATCGTTTACTTTTCTTTTCTTTTATGTTTTAAATTTTTTTTTTACGTTCTTTGTTCGATGCAATTCGTTGAAGGAACTTGCAGTGCCAGTTTCAAATTGCAAGCTTTCACTACTTTGTAATTAGAATTCTTAATTAATTTTTACATACATTATGTAATTATTTTATTCATAATTTAATAAAAAATGCAATTTTTACTTTTTTAATAATCATCTAATATTCATTATTCATAACTGTTTTTTAAACATTTATAAGTATTATTACATATTTTCTTATTTATTTATAATTAATATTATTTATAACTATTACTGTTATATTCATTTATAATTATGTTATTTATTTATAACTATTTTTGTTGTTTAATTAAAGCTGTTATGTTATTTATTTTTAATTATGTAATACGCGTTATCTTATGCGTTATTTTTTATTTTTTTACAATTCACTGATTATTCTTTTTTTAAAATTCCTATTAAATTTTATTATATAATTATTATTTCCAATAACTGTTATTAAATCACACTATATGGATATTATATATAATTACGATAAAATAATATTATAAGATTATTATATGCTGCTTATAATACTGTTACGAATTTAGTCTTATTCTAATTGTTTCTACTCATTTGTGTTCATTTTTACAGTTTAATTTGTCGTATCTAATGTGATTTCAACCCTGTTTACCTGTAATATCATTTCCACTGCATTGCACGGCCCCCATGCTTTAACATTGGTTTAAATGGTAAACTCGCCAAATATTGCAGCTAGCGCCAAGTTGGCGACGGATTTGGCGACTTAATTTTTGGCGCCAAATTTGGCGATATATCGCCAAATGTGGGCGATAAAAGCTGGCGACCATGGCAACCCCTGCTCCTAATAACCCTGTCTGGCAACCCTATCGCGGTATTGTAACACTATTGTATTGAATGTATTACTGTATTGAGCTTTTCTCGTACGCTCCGGATTTTGCTAGATCTTTCTATTTCTCGATTATTCTGGCAAGTGCAAGAGGTTTCTGACCGAAAGGTATAAAAGGGCCCGAGCCGGCTAGTCAGTCAGTCAGATCTCAGCTTTCATGCAAGTGATACCTCTCTGCTAGAGAGAGAGACGATTGCATAGTGCGTGTGTTATTGCTTTTATTGAGTTATTATTTTTTGTGCTGAGTGTTTACTATTGCTTTTGTTAGTGTATTACATCTGTGTTATCAGTATTTTCATCGATTGTACGTGACTTTCTCGAACTGTTCTACAATTTGTGGAGGACTGTTTTGGCCAAGAATAAAATTGTTTTGGATTCCGCTCTTCGGCTTCAATCATTTCGAACCCCCGAAAACGCAACAATACTATTCTTAGTACATGTTAATTTTTATTACATATTATTGATATTCATTATTTATTGATTGATCTAGGTTATTCTCAATCTCTTCCTATATACTTTATTTGAAATACATTTCAATGTATTTCAAAACACTTCTTTAAAATTATTGTGTATCATTAAATTGCCGTTAGGCCGCCATATTGGATTCCATTCCAACTACAGTTAATGCTAGCAGCGCTTGGTGCAGTTATCCCCGTTATCAAATTAGTTCCTTAACCGCAGCCAAAGTGGCACTTTTTTCACCAAAATTTGACTGTTTTTTTTCTCATATAAAACACATAAGAATCTGTTTTGATATTGTGGAGCAAATTTGCTGCAGTGATGTAAATACGTAAGTACCTTTTCCCTTTATTGGCAAATTCCATGTTTTTCAATTGTAACAGAAAAATAGAAAAATAAAACTAAAATGACACTCAATTCAAACTAATTGGAGTTAACAGATTGTCAATGGTGTGATTTAAGTTAGAATTTTTATTTAGTACATATAAAATTTCTTGATTTTTTTCTTCTGAGCTGCTTATGGTAGTTTCACCAAAATCAGACCTTAATATATCTATTTAAAGTAGCTGTTTGGTTTGAATTAATATTATAATTTCTACTATGTGTAAGGCTACTTTTATATTTATTTTTATTTTATGTTTTACTGTCCATATATGATATATACATATATATTTTTCACTTATCATTATAGCTATTTATCATTGTATGTACTCATTCATTTGCTCTTTGCAATAAAATTATAATTTTTAATAGAAGTATTGCAAAAAAGTATTGTCTCAATTAGTTTTTGAGCAACACTGTTTATTATTTGTTTCATTCAGTTCTGGTTCTGGACTATTTCAATGGGGAACTTTTATCCGTTTTAGGTGAACTTTAATTTTAGAGTTTCAACTAATTAATTTTTTTAGTATTGAATTACATCTAATTTTCTTTTGCACTTTAAAATTCAGAGTTAAATCAATTTTTGTTGTGTGGCATTATGGTTTAACTTTCCTCCTTACAATCTGTTCTTCATATAGATTTTTAAAAGATTTTATTCATGTACATTTCCATGACATTTTCTTTGGCTGAAAAAAAAAAAGATGATTGCTTTTCTTCCTTCATCAGCAGATGCTGATCACTGTTGAACATCATGAAAAATATGCGCAGTTATTTAGACTCACATTCCAATGGTGAAATCCTTTTAATAAAAATGGACGATATTGAACAATCTGTTGATACTGAAAAAACAATGCAAAGAAAATATCAGATTACCATAAAATCCAGCATATATACATATTCACCTATACTTTTGAGCTGCATTTCTTAATGTTTGTTATGTTCGCCGTATAATGCGCACCCTCTTTTTTATGAAGAAATCTGAAATGTAGATATGCAATGCTCTCATGTTTTGAAGTCATTATTCCAAGGTATAGAAAAAAATAGTATACTTATATATAGAATTACAACCCTTTAAGTTCATAAGGAGTGTCATTTCCCATAGCCAGAAACATATTACTGCTATTACTTTTCTGTTATAGTTTTTATTTATATTTTCATTCTTTCATTTCTATTTACCTTTTTAGTATGTTAATTTTCTCTCTTACATTCAAATATGTGTTTTTATGAAAGCATTATTTTCTGTGAAGCGAAGTTTCAATGTGAACATTCATTAAAAAATTATTTTTAAATTTTGCATACACTATTCTGCAATGGTTCTACCCTCTTTAAACTATATATGCTTTAAAAAAAAGTGAATTTTATTTATTTTAATATTCAAACCTTGATATCAAAACCACAAAAATTCTAACATATGTGTAAAAAACAAATCGGTCAGATTTTGGTGGAAAATGGCTTCAATTTGTCTGTGGTGACGCTAATACGCAAGTACTGATAATAATAACTTATTCTTCAACAAAAATATCAGTGGAATTTTTAGACAATCTACAATTCTTACCTGCTTTTATTCTTATGTTCAAAATAATAATAATAATAATCTGTTACCCAAAGTTCCTTTCTGTTCGAAAAAACACTTTATTGCTTTTCTTTGTTCAATGACAAGTTCTAAATCCCACTTATTGTAAAAATAAAGTAGAAAATCATAGCTAGCAGTATAACAAGAATAAAATAGTACTAAATTAAACTAATTGCTATTAACGGATTGGCAATATTAGTAGAAAACTACCTTCCATTTATGTCAACAATTGTTATTAACCAGATTTCTACATGTTGCTTTTTGGTTTGAATTAATGTTATAATTTCTACTATATGCTAGGTTACTTCGTATTTATTCATGTTTAAATTTTTATATTTAAGAATTTCCGTGAGTGTTTGTTTGTTCAGCACTGGTTGTGGTAATTTTATCAAAATTAGGGCTTAATTTTTCTGTTTTAGATAACCTTTTAGTTTGAGTTAATGCTGTAATTTCTATTTTAGTGTTGCACATTTTTATGTATGTTTATTTTCTGAACTGTAATTTTCTTGATTATTGTACTTTCAATTATGTGATACTGTAACTCAAAAGTTAGTTTTTAAGCCAAAAAATGATTCGTTAAGCTTTTTGTAAACAGAAGCTAAATTAAGCTAATTGCTATTAATGGTTTTGTGACGAATCTATCTACGGAACTTTATCACTAACCTTCTGAACCGACCTTTTAGGGAAATTTAATTTCCTACCTATTTCCAATCAACTCAAAAAGCGGACAGGATTCCTTGTTATGCAGATTAGATTCAGTATTTAAGTCAAACGAAATAGTAAAGTTAGAGCAGTAGGAGATAGATATTGAAACATAGAGTTATAGTGATTTTGAATTGAAATATTGTTGTTTAAGATAAATTAACCTCATGAAGAATTGAGATTCCGAGTGGTAAATATTATTTTGAATTAAAAAAGTCTCACTCAAGTTTTAAAGAGAACATTATTAAATATAATTCTGGGATCTCTTATCGTGGTAATTTCTGCGTGGTCGTTTTTATTTAATAAATTAATTAATTAGATCATTAATTAATTGAGTTAATTTAAAGGATATTATCTTTAAAACCTCATAATATTATTAAAATTATTGTTAATAAGTCTTTGACTCTATTTGAGAAAGATAACCAAATAAAGAAAGTTATTTATAAAAATGGCTACTGGTTCTTTTGTGACTCAAAATTATTCTCGTTCTCAAAGTGAGGTCCCGAGGGACCTTCACAGTTTGGCTATTATATAAAAAAAACTACCTTGAATTTATGTCAACAATTGTTATTAACCGAATTTCTACATGTTGCTTTTGGTTTGAATTAATGTTATAATTTCTACTATATGCTAGGTTACTTCGTATTTATTCATGTTTAAATTTTTATATTTAAAATTTCCGTGAGTGTTTGTTTGTTCAGCACTGGTTGTGGTAATTTTATCAAAATTAGGGCTTAATTTTCTGTTTTTAGATAACCTTTCAGTTTGAGTTAATGCTGTAATTTCTATTTTAGTGTTGCACATTTTATGTATGTTTATTTTCTGAACTGTAATTTTTCTTGATTATTGTACTTTCAATTATGTGATACTGTAACTCAAAATTTAGTTTTTAAGCCAAAAAATGATTCGTTAAGCTTTTTGTAAACAGAAGCTAAATTAAGCTAATACTATTAATGGTTTTGTGACGAATCTATACGGAACTTTATCACTAACCTTCTGAACCGACCTTTTTAGGGAAATTTAATTTCCTACCTATTTCCAATCAACTCCAAAAAGCGGACAGGATTCCTTGTTATGCAGATTAGATTCAGTATTTAAGTCAAACGAAATAGTAAAGTTAGAGCAGTAGGAGATAGATATTGAAACATAGAGTTATAGTGATTTTGAATTGAAATATTGTTGTTTAAGATAAATTAACCTCATGAAGAATTGAGATTCCGAGTGGTAAATATTATTTTGAATTAAAAGTCTCACTCAAGTTTTAAGAGAACATTATTAAATATAATTCTGGGATCTCTTATCGTGGTAATTTCTGCGTGATCGTTTTATTTAATAAATTAATTAATTAGATCATTAATTAATTGAGTTAATTTAAAGGATATTATCTTTAAAACCTCATAATATTATTAAAATTATTGTTAATAAGTCTTTGACTCTATTTGAGAAAGATAACCAAATAAAGAAAGTTATTTATAAAAATGGCTACTGGTTCTTTTGTGACTCAAAATTATTCTCGTTCTCAAAGTGAGGTCCCGAGGGACCTTCACAGTTTGGCAATATTATATAAAAAAAACTACCTTGAATTTATGTCAACAATTGTTATTAACCAGATTTCTACATGTTGCTTTTTGGTTTGAATTAATGTTATAATTTCTACTATATGCTAGGTTACTTCGTATTTATTCATGTTTAAATTTTTTATATTTAAGAATTTCCGTGAGTGTTTGTTTGTTCAGCACTGGTTGTGGTAATTTTATCAAAATTAGGGCTTAATTTTTCTGTTTTAGATAACCTTTTAGTTTGAGTTAATGCTGTAATTTCTATTTTAGTGTTGCACATTTTTATGTATGTTTATTTTCTGAACTGTAATTTTCTTGATTATTGTACTTTCAATTATGTGATACTGTAACTCAAAAGTTAGTTTTTAAGCCAAAAAATGATTCGTTAAGCTTTTTGTAAACAGAAGCTAAATTAAGCTAATTGCTATTAATGGTTTTGTGACGAATCTATACGGAACTTTATCACTAACCTTCTGAACCGACCTTTTTAGGGAAATTTAATTTCCTACCTATTTCCAATCAACTCCAAAAAGCGGACAGGATTCCTTGTTATGCAGATTAGATTCAGTATTTAAGTCAAACGAAATAGTAAAGTTAGAGCAGTAGGAGATAGATATTGAAACATAGAGTTATAGTGATTTTGAATTGAAATATTGTTGTTTAAGATAAATTAACCTCATGAAGAATTGAGATTCCGAGTGGTAAATATTATTTTGAATTAAAAGTCTCACTCAAGTTTTAAGAGAACATTATTAAATATAATTCTGGGATCTCTTATCGTGGTAATTTCTGCGTGATCGTTTTATTTAATAAATTAATTAATTAGATCATTAATTAATTGAGTTAATTTAAAGGATATTATCTTTAAAACCTCATAATATTATTAAAATTATTGTTAATAAGTCTTTGACTCTATTTGAGAAAGATAACCAAATAAAGAAAGTTATTTATAAAAATGGCTACTGGTTCTTTTGTGACTCAAAATTATTCTCGTTCTCAAAGTGAGGTCCCGAGGGACCTTCACAGTTTGGCAATATTATATAAAAAAAACTACCTTGAATTTATGTCAACAATTGTTATTAACCAGATTTTAGCATTGTTGCTTTTTTTTACCTCATAGTTTTAAACCGATAAGTACTCATCTATTGTTCTCATGGAAAGATCGTTAACTTTATTCATCAAGAAGATCTTCACAGAAACTATGAATGGGATTGAATGTTCAGCAAAATAATTTTCTTTTGCACTTTAAAATTCAGAAATAATGCAATTTTTGTTGTGCTGCATCATGGTTTAACTTTCCTTCTTACAATCTGTTCTTCATATAGATTTTTAAAGATTTTACTTACGTGCATTTCTATGACATTTTCTTTGCTTGAAAAAAAAGATTATTGTTTTTCTTCCTTCATCAGCAAATAATATGTTCTCATCAATATAGGAAAACATCAGATGCTGATCAGTGTTGGATCAGATTTTTTGTCGCATGGCATCTTGCATCAATTTTGCTTTTAACATTCTTCAAATATATAAATATATTTATACCATTTGGGATTCAAAAGTTTTTGAGGAAGAAAGATGCAGCTTGATACAATTTTTTTCATATTTCTCTTTGCATTTCTTTAAAATTCAGTGTTGATGTGATTTTACGTCTCATGCATCATGGTTTAATTTTGCTTCTGATAATATGTTCCTTGTTTAGTTTGATGTAGATCATATACTTTGTATATATACTGTTCATATATGATATATATTTCAATTATCACTATAATTAATTATCTTTTTATTTCCACATTTGTTTGTTCTTTGCCACAGAATAACAAATATTTTTTTAACTAAAATTTTGCAAAAAAAGTATTGTTTAAAAAATTAATTTTTTATCAACAGGATTTATTATTTCTCATTAGGTTCATTATGGTTTTTTTTCAATGTAAGTCTGTTTTAGGTAGTTTATTTTAGTCCTTACTATTTTAATTTTTTTCACAGCATTCTCTAAAGTTACAAAAGTAATTTTAATTTCGAAATATTTTTTCATTGTTTTACTGAACATAATATAATTTTTTATTATATTTTTTCATTTACATACCACTTATAAAGATATTTCTTGAATATGAAATTCATTTTACACACATATGAAAATAATAAACAAAACATAATTAGCCATATATTACTTTTGAAAAATATAATAAAACTGATAATTTTTAATTTTTTTTTTAAAAAAAAAGGATATTGTAAAATGTTAAACACAAAAATAAAATAGACACTTTTATCAATTTTATTTGTCCTGTTTTACGTTAATTTTATCAATGCACATATGAGTGTTAGCAGATTTTAATTCTGAAAAATATATACTATTTCTTAAAACTGCAATAACCTGTGCAACACAAAGAAATTTAGAAAAAGTATATTTTACTGAAGCTTTTGCTTATATAAGTACACAAAGCCGGGCAACGCCGGACAATACAGCTAGTAATAATCTAAGAATCAAATCTAAAATTAGTATTACCTTTTTTGTGTTTGGTACTTAATTTGATAAACTAAAATTTAAGGGTCGCCAATGTTTCCCAAAAATAAAAAATGAAGCTATTACTTAGAAGTGTGGAGAATTTTAAATCATTGTTTAAGTGTTCATTCGTAAAAACAATTCTTTCAAAGTTTTAATGTTTTTAACACAAAATATATATTTTCACATAAAATTTTCAAATAGAGCAAGGGATTGCTAAAAAGTTATAAAAACTATTAAATAAAAGGCTGTGTATGTAAAGTATAACAATAAAAATGTTTTAAGCTAAATTAGTAACTGATTGTTAAATTTTGATTCAAAATTAACAATGCATTATTACACAATTTTAGTAACATTTTTTTAGGACAACATTTTATGACAAGTATTTCTTTTAATCAATTTCATATAATGACTATGATAAAATGTTTTGTTTTTGTAAAAATGTAAATATATATCTTATCTTTTAGGTCATTACAAATGTTTCATTTTTTTTTTTTAGAAAAAACACATCAATTTTGGAAATGTTGTTTATAAATTTCTTGTACAAAGTAGGTCCTGTTTATGTCCTCTTTTTATATCAGTTTTCACTTCTTTTAAACAACTTTATATTTGTTTTCCTAAAAATTTTCTGATTTAGTCTTTTAGTTATGAATATCCTCATAATTGCCCATGAGTGGGGACTCAAATCCCACTCATCGGGTAACAGATTTTTAGCATAAAGGTTACACCTTAGTGGTTTTTTTAAAAAAGTGTAACTGCTCCTGTAAAAGTAGTCCATGTTCATGTTATTAGATGCATAAAATTTTGATGAAAAATTTTTACTGTTAAATCTTAAAAAAATTAGGTTTTAAAAAATATATAATTTTTTATTACAAAATATTCAGCTTTAAAAAAAATTGAAAAATGCTGATTGTGTTATAATCATCTTTTCATTTGAATAAGCAACCAATGTTTTTTTTAATTTTTGGAAACAACAAAAAATAAGAAAGCTAAATGTTAATGTTTTTAATTCTTCTGTAATTTTCAATTCAAATGGTTTTCTAACAGTAAAAAAAATTAATGTACAAAAAAATATGAAATATGTTACCTGTAAATTAGAAAGATCAAACTTAATAGCTTTCTGTAATCTTTTGAAACCAATATTATTAGGAAACTTTAAAACCATTTCAGTTTTGCAGAACTTAGATAATCTTCACTGTGAGAGTACCAATTAATTCCTGTACACAAATATTTAACTGTTATTTCAATAGTATTACTGCAAAAATGTTTTATCACTATAAACTATTTAATCCTATTTTCTCCAAGTTCACACATGTTAAATCAAAATTTAAGGTCTGGCTTCTTTAAAAATAATAATAATAATAATAATTTGTAGCTTTTAAAGTTTTGAATACTAAGGATACATGCTTGTAAACTTCTGAGTAAAATATTTGTACATTGAGTTCTAATTCTAGTAATGTGGGATGTTGCTTAAGGAATATGAAATTGACCTTTGTATTGATATACTAATATTGTTTAAAATTACGTCTATGATCTATAGCTTTCTTGTTACTCTTAATCATGAAAAAAATTCTAATTAAAATTAAAACAAGTAACATAAAATCCTTTTTCTTTTTTATTTTATGTATGCTTATTGCTTTTTGTACTATAGTACATATTCCTTTTGAATCCTCTTCCAAGAAGGCTTGCCATCATTATTCCTGTAGCTATTATCATATTGCTTAGTTTAACCTGATCATGATAGTAATGTATTATTTGAATATATATTAAGTAAATAATATTTAACCTAAATTTAAATTTTGTTTAGTTTAACAAAAATGTTATCTAAAAAACTAATAATTCTTTCAGATTTTTAGAATATTATTTCTTATCTCATTCTTTTAAGCTGTGATATACATCTGAATTTTTTTTCGTCCTGAATTATAATGTACAATAAAAATTCTATTTTGTGTGTTTAGAATATTGAAAATTTAATTTTTTTTCTTTTACAGAAGGATGTTAATATAAATTCATATTCTAAACAAAATTTCAAGGACCATTTTCTTCATTATAGATTTTAAATACCGATTTATGTCTTCAAATCTCTGAAAAAACTTGCTATTTGACATTAGCAAAATGTCATCCTCTCTACATGATAACTCAAGGCATCATTTACTTGTTCATAGTAGTAAAAAGCCTCATATTTGTGAAATATGCAGCAAATTATAATTATGATATTAATACTTTAAAAACACATGTATGGATTCATACAGAGGAAAAGTTTCATGTTTGTGAGATATGCGCAACAAGGGTTTTTCTCAATTTAATAAATTAAAAAGACATGTACTTTATCATACCAAGAAAAGGCTTCATTTTTGTGAAATATGCTACAAGAGTTTTTTTGATACTGGTTCTTTAAAAGCACACTTACGGATTCATACCAAGGAAAGGCCTTATGTTTGTGAAATATGCTACAAGGCTTTTTTTGAAACTGGTCGTTTAAGATCACATTTACCTATTCATACGAAGGAAAGTCCTTACGTTTGTGAAATATGTAGTAAAGCTTTATCTCACAGTGGTTCTTTAAAAAGGCACAGGCGTTTTCATACCAAGGAAAAGCCTTATGTTTGTGAAATGTGCAACAAGGCTTTCTGTGATATTAATTTAAAAAGACATTTACAAGTTCATACCAAGGAAAGGCCTTATGTTTGTGACATATGCAACAAAGCTTTCTCTTTAAGTGGTGATTTAAAAAGAGATTTACGAGTTCATACCATGGAAAGGCCTTATGTTTGTGCAATGTGCAACAAGGCTTTCTCTGTTAATGGTGCTTTAAAAAGACATTTACGAATTCATACTAACGAAAGGCCTTATGTTTGTGAAATATGCAACAAGTCTTACACTGAAAGCGGTACTCTAAAAAGACATCTGCGCATTCATACCAAGGAAAAGCCTTATGTATGTCAAATTTGTAACACTGCTTTTTCTCAACACAGTAATTTAAAGGTACATTTACATATGCATACCAAAGAAAAAGCGTTATGTTTGTGAAATGTGCTACTAAAGGTTTTCTGTGCAACGACATTTAAAGTACATTTGCATATGAATAGTGTTAGACATTTAAAAAGTCGGATCCAAATTTTTATGATCTCCTTGTGTTGTTTTTCCAATCCCGTTCCATGATCTCAATGAAAGTAAGCACACCGATTCGAACCCGATCTTTTTGAGTTTCGTGATTTGTGGTTGGCAGCAACTGCCATGCAAATCGAGCGAGTATTTAAACTCGGCTCATGTTAGTTTTTCAAAAAGGAAGGAGAAACGGAAATATAAGAAGTGTGTGAGTGGTTTAACTCTTAGAGGGAGAGAAAGGCTGGTTGGCAATGCAACTGCAGGTTGCATCACCATTTTAGATTAGAAATTCATTTTACAATATTAGAAGACGGTTCGAATCGGATGTCTCTGGTAATGTTGCTTTTTGAACTTATTGTTTTTTTATCGCTCCAGTAACGAGCAAAGTGACTTTATGATTGATTATTAAAGGCCAATTTTAAGAAACTGTTTTTCGTCTTCATGCCTCCTCGACACATAAATTTCACTACTAGCTTTGCAAAATTTAAATTAGTTTACCAATAAGAGTAACAAATAGGAAGGAAAAGTCTCATGTTTGTCAAAAATGCAACTTCTATTTCTCTTAATTCAATCGAAAAAGACTTATCTTACTTTTAAAACCAAAGAGAAATCTTATAACTGTGAAATATTTATAAGTGTAGTATTTCCTTTGCTATAACTTTAATAATGACTTGCCGCGTTGCGTGGTTAGACATTCTTCACTACAACACGGTTGAATTAAATAACAATAAACATTTATTAACTTTAAAGATAAAAGATTAAATGAGCAATTAAGAGGTAAGCTTCCAAAAACTACAACACATGGTGAACCAGGCACTCTACAAGTATAACAGATCAATTCAGTTCAGTTTTGGAGTCGTTTTGTTGAGCTGTAAGGTCGCTGCATACTCCCCTTCCAGTGTCAACGATACCTAGTTGGAAGATGAACTTTGCGACCAGAACGTGTAGATGGCTGGGTAGGCGTTGAAGCTGTTGGATCAGATTCCACAGTAGCAGGTGTTGAAGCTGTTGCATTAGGTTCCACAGTAGCAGGGGTTTCATTTTTGGTTTGAGGTAGTTGCAAGTCATCAGTGTTAAGAAAGAAGGCACTTTTTCATCTATCAATAGATACAGATACCCGTTTACCATTGATGTCAAGGAAAAACACTTTATCCTTCCTTTATAAGACTTTGAAAGGGCCATCATAGGGTTGTTGAAGTAGATGACGTAACAAGTCTCGGCGAAGAAAAACATGTGTTGCTTCCAACAGTCCTGGATGGATAAAAACTGGACGTTTGCCATGGTGTTTTGGTGGTTTAGGGTGAACTGATTGCATGTGAGACTTGAGTTTCGAAACAAAATTCACAACATCATCATCTGGCTTGGAAAGGAGTCAAACATCTCCCTGGCAGTCGAATGGTGGTCCCAAAAACTAATTCAGCTGGAATACACAGAATATCTTCTTTAAGAGAAGCTCATAGACCAAGTAAGATGATAGGGAGTACTTCTGTCCAACGCTCAGTAGCATGGCACTGGATTGCACTTTTCAATGTGCGGTGCAATTCTTCGATCATCCCATTTGCTTGAGGGTGGTATCCAGTTGTACGATACTTCTGTACACCAAGTAGTTTGCTAAGAGCTTTGAAGAGCGAGGACTCAAACTGCCTGCCCCTGTCGGTTGGGAGAATTGCAGGAGTTCCAAAGCGAGACACCCAAGAGGGAAAAAAGGCCTCAGCCACAGTCTCAGCAGTTATGTCTTTGAGAGGTTGGGCCTCTGGCCATTTCGAAAAACGGTCAATCATTGTCAGGCAATAGGTGTAGCCATTTGATGGAGGTAGAGATCCAATGAGATCCAGATGAACATGATCAAAACGTTGGGAAGGTTCTTGAAATGATGAAAAGAGTGATCTAGTATGACGATGAATTTTGGATTTTTGGCAAGCTAGGCAGTGTTTTGCCCACTTAGCTACATCTGATGAGATTGATGGGCCAAACAAAACGCTGCTTCATCAAAGGTACTGATCGACGTATGCCAGGATGGGATAAATTATGCATAGCAGATAAAACATCTTGGCGATGCTGTTTTGGGATGTAGGGTCTGGCTGTGCCCGTTGATAGATCACACATAATTTCAGTAGACGAATTGGGAAAAGTTACCTTTTTGAGTTCCAAGGAAGTTCAGATGCTATTAGGGTGTGAAGTTCCTGATCCAGTCTGTTGTGTCTCAGCAATACAGTCATAGTCAATTTGACTTGGGAAGGTGATTGCACAAACACGAGAGAGGGCATCAGCAGCAATATTGTCAGATCCTGGAATGTGTACAATATTTGTGGTGAACTGAGAGATGAAATCCAGCTGACGGATCTGCCGTGGAGAACACTTGTCACTTTTTGCCTAAAAGCATAAGTGAGGGGCTTGTGGTCAGTTAACACTGTGAAATCTCTAGCTTCCAGCATATACCGAAAGTGTCGGATGCCGAGTAGATAGCAAGGAGTTCACGGTCGTAGGCACTATGTAAGACTTTTTCAGATGAAGTAAGTTTTCTGGAAAAAAGAAAGCCAATAGCTGTAGCTCAGAGTCCCACAACTTGGTGAAGTGCACCCTCTGGCATAATCAGAGGCGTACACATGAAGAGCAAGCGGGGCAGAAAGGTGAAGAATGAGCAAGAAGTGCAGCATCAGCAAGAGCTTGTTTACACCTCTGATATGCTGTAATTGCAGAAGACCAGTTTAAGAGCTTTGAGTCCTTCTTACCTTTAGAACCTTTAAAAATTCACTTAAAAGATACTGTTGTTCAGCTGCTTTGGGCAAGAAACGTCTATAAAATTTAACAGTCCCTAAAATTTTCTCAGAGAGCCAACTGTCTCTGGTTGTTTGTAATCAGAACTGCTTGAACTTTGTCAGGCAATAGTTTAATGCCATCAGGGTGATAAGGTGGCCAAGGAAAATGAGTTCAGTCACACCAAATACATATTTAGAGATATTTAGTTTTAAACCATATGAGCTCAGTCTTTGGAATATAGTTCTTAAGTGAGAACGTGCTCCTCAGCATTTTCTGAGTAACACAAAATATCATCCAACTAGACAAAACAAAAAGGGAAGTCATCTTAGTACTCCATGCATCAATCATAAAGGTTTGTGGTGCATTCACAAGGCCAAAACAGAAATGGGTATATTCGTAAAGACCCCATGGAGTTGTTACAGCTGTCTTAGGAATATCACACTCAGCTATAGGGATTTGGTGGAAATGCCTTAAAAATGTCTATTTTGGAAAATATCCTCTCTTGCCATGTAGTGCATGAGCAAAGTCATTCAAATAAGGCATGGGGTAGCTGTCGAACTCAGTAACAGAATTCAGCTGCCTGTAATCCCCAACAGGTCTAACTGTAGAGTCAGATTTGGGCACAACATGAAGAGGAGAACTCAGGGACACTTTTTGGAAGGTCTAATAATGCCTTGAGCAGAAGAAATTCAAATTCTACCTTCACTGCATCATACAGTTTAGGGTGTAGCCTTCTAGGCCTGGCAGTGACTGGTGGGCCAGTAGTAATATATGGTGGACTGTGCCATGTGATGCTGATTTGGAAATTAAAAAAGAAGGGTTGCTGAGGTCTGGATATTCCGATAAGATGTTTTTTAAAACTAATGTTTGCATCTACAGTGAGGATTGAGGGTTGTACAATATTTGAAAAAACACAAGGAATGAAAGAGAAGTTTCCACATCCACCAACCTTTTTTTTCTTGAGGGTCAATTAAAAGGTTGAAGTGCTTTAAGAAAATCGCACCAATTATAGGAGATGATACATCGCTTAATTATGAAAGTCCAGATAAAAGGTCGCCTCAGACCCAGGTTCAGTTCTTTACGGACCTTACCATAGGCTGGAATTTTTGGTATTATTAGCAGCAAATATGAGAGTTAGACTGAAGGTGATTTATTCATAGTTGGAGAAGGTGGGATGGCACAGATTTCACTTCAGAGTCTATGAAGAATTTCTGGCCAGACTTGCGGTCTAATAAAAATAACCGGCTGGTATGTTGCGAGGCTCTGCCATTCCAGCTATGACAGAGCTTATTCGTTTTTGCACAAATGCACAAGGTGAAACACACTTGCGGGCCTGCTCTTTATAACGGCGATGATAGTAGCAGATGGCACTTCCTCTATTGACACTCCTAGAGCGTGAATGTGATCTTCGGCGGTCAGAACTATATCGTTGTTGGCGAGAAGAATTGCGCTCTCTTGTCAGTTCAGCAACTTGTAGAGACAGCTCTTGGATCTGCCTGACGAGAGAGTCCATGGTTGCTGAACACTGCATGAAGATGACTGGGATGGTGGGGGAACAGTTGTGGCAGCACAAATAGTCGAGGACGCACCAACAACCTCAGAAACTTTATCAGCGATGATAGCCAGTTTATCCGAAGGCTCTGAGGATGCAGACAAAACAGTCTGGATATGTGGTGGCATTCTTTGAAGCCACAAACTTTGCAGAAAGTCATCCTGGAGTTGGCCATTAGACAGCTCTTTCATTTTTCGCAACAGGTGGCTGGGCTTCTCATCTCCTAGCTGAAGGTCAGTAAGCAGTTTCTTAATTTTTTGAGTCTCCGAGTCGCTAAATTGGGTGCTGAGCCTCTGCGAGAGAGTGTGATATTTGTCACTGTTCGGAGGGCTTAACACAATGTCCGACACGTAGGAGAGAGTTTTAGCATCCAGGTTCGCAAGCAAAGCAGAATACTTAGTATCATCACTGGAGATACCACTGAATGTGAATGCATGGTCGCATTGCACAATCCATAGACGAACGTTCGATTTCCAAAACGGCGGCAGCCGCAACGCAATACGAGCGACTTCAACGGTTTCACTAGTCATATTGTTGAATAAGCAGGAAGCGAAACGAATCTCCGAGCAGATGCTTCAAGTGGCGTTGAGGAGAAGGAGAAAAAAAATCTTTCGCTACGTACTGATCATCCGTAGTAGAAGAATTTGTATTGCATTCGCCAGTAGAACAGAATAGCTTACGTGTTTTTAAGTCCAAAGGGGGTCACCACTGCCGCGTTGCGTGGTTAGACATTCTTCACTACAACACGGTTGAATTAAATAACAATAAACATTTATTAACTTTAAAGATAAAAGATTAAATGAGCAATTAAGAGGTAAGCTTCCAAAAACTACAACACATGGTGAACCAGGCACGCTATAAGAATAACAGATCAATTCAGTTCAGTTTTGGAGTCGTTTTGTTGAGCTGTAAGGTCGCTGCAGACTTATGCTTTTGTAACTGATTGAAAACCTTATATACAGGTTTTTCCAAAAGTCTTTTTTCCTTGTAGTTTGACATTTTACTTACATTATTTTAAGACCTATTATAATTTTTTTGTAAAAATATTATCATTGTTTTTACTGTAAGATTTTTGAAAAGAAATACGTTTCTTATTTGATTACGACTTGTATATTTTTAATTGAGGAATCATAAAAAAATAAATTATTGGTATTATTGCAATTACACTATAAAGTTATATATAATATTCTCACATAACATTAAATGAATATAAATTTAAGGTTTAGACCTAAAAATTTATTAATCACTTGGATTGTTTTTAAAAAATGCTTTTAATTGTGTGTATATTATAACTGATCTGCATTTCTTAAAGTCATTTTGAATTATCAATTTAAAATATAAGGATATACTCCCAATGTAATAGTGCATAATAACTTTTCTATGTGTTAATTATTCTTTTTATTTTAGAAATTGGTTTTTGTTCTTATATTAAGAGGGATTCTTTGTGAAGTATTGGGTGAATTAAAATATATGGTTTCCTATTATGGGTACTTTGAAAGTTATTTTGGTAGTTAAATCTAAGGGAAATTTGTTAAATGTTTAAGACAACTAAATATTTGTGCTTCATAGTAAGAGCTGTTTTTAATAATTGAAAGATGCATGAAAACTTAAGACTTTTATGTTTCTTTATGCTATAAATTAGCAACAAATTAAAAGGAATTACATTTTGAGACTCTTTAGTGGGTAAAATCATGTGATAATGTTTATTAAATATCAATTGGTTAATTGGTTCTATTTTAAAAAGACTAAAAATTTTCTCAATTATTTTTACACTACATTATTGTAAGAAAACAATGTTTAATGTATAATAAAGTAGATAAATTCGCTTATCTTCCAAAATTGTGACTTTTTAAGATGTGTTAAGTTAGGTTGTTATTCGAAAATATACTCGCTTCCAAAAGTTAACTTAACTCAGTTGCGCAACATCCCATGAGGGACTAGGCCAGGGGGATGGCGAACCATTGGCACGCGTGTCATTGATGGCACGTGGCACATTATTTTGGGCACGCCACCGATCAAACCGATCAATCGCAATTGATTCTTTAATCAAGGAATTTTCAGTGAGATTTTTTTTCTCAGTTCAAAGAATTATCAGAAATGCCCAAGTTTATTATGTCCCCTGATGTGACATCATTTGATAAACTGAACTTGCCCCAATTCGATTGTTTGGAAATTGAAATACAACTTATTGATTTCTAGTCTAGTTCAATATGGATTCAAAAATTTTTTGAAATACGGAAAATGTTACAATTGACTGAGACAGAAAGATTAGCAAGAAATCCAAGTAAAAATGACAGTAACGAAGTTTTGGAAACATTACATTCAATTCCAGATACGTTTAACTGTTTGAGGAAGCAGGCTGAGTCAATTTTAATCGTGTTTTGATCGACCTATGCCTACGAGTCCTTATTTTCAGAGATGAATAACATTAAAGACTGGCTTAGAAACCATTTGGCAGATGACTCCAATTCAGCATACATTCTGCTAAAAGTAACATCTTTCCCAATCCTAATGTAATTTATTTGTAATCTAATCAGCAACAACAGAAATCACACTCAATAACACTTTTAACTAAAACATTTACTACTATAAAATATAAAATGTATTTTTCTGTAGTAAATAAAAGGGATTTTGTGTTGGGTTAGTATTTAGCTTAATTATTCTCCTAATAATCTCAACTCCAATTTATTTGACGGCACGTCTATACCTCATTAAGCGTTTCTTCAGAAAAAATGGCACGTTGTTTCATAAAGGTTCGCCACCCCTGGACTAGGCCTACTGTGCCCAACTCAGTATACGCGACCTTGGCCCTGAGGTGCATGAGCAGATGTTCCGGTCAGGTGGTTAGTCTGACGCGAAAACCCCCAGTGTTAAGTTCCCAAGCAAGCTTGATACTTATTTTATTGACCCATTGAAGGGATGAAAGGCTCAGTCAACGTTGCCTAGCTTGGGGTTTGAACCTCAGACCTGTGATGTAGAAGCTGATACACTAACCACTCAGCCACTGTGCTTCCCAAAAGTTAAGTATGAAGCAATTAAATACGAAAAATCTGCCATAACGGCTTTTGTATGAAATACGGCAAGAAAGTAGAAAATATGTTAATGTACAAAACAAAATAAACTACTGAAATAAGAACGATTTGGAATATTCTTAAGTTAATTTAAATTTACAATCAAAATCGATTTTTCACTACGAGTCAGAAACTACGAAATAGGCTGCAGCTGCATGTATGTGGATTGAAAAATAGTGTATAAAATTACGGAATTTCTCAGTTCTAATGAGGAAGAGCATCTTCAGTTAATTAAATAAAAGCGTCTTGTATAAATTGTAAAAAATGATATACAAATGGGCAAGCCACAGAATTTGTTTGTTTTACTGTGACGATTGGCAAAGACGCTCTTCTGAGATGATCGTAACCAATTTTAGGAGTGAATGAATATTAAAATAGCACTATTCAGCTACTCGAGGGTTTTGGCGACGAATCTCGTTATTTTGAACCATGGTCAAGTGACAAACACACCTGAGCTGATACCTCTCTCTCCTAACTTACAGAGCAGTGTGATGACATGTTTAACATGCATCGGCTCCCTCTACTTGTGGTTCAGGGGTACTAGGCTCGAACTCATGACACGCCGGCCACGAGTCCGTTATTTTGATCACTAGGCTACCACACCCCATGTTCGGAGTGAGGGAATATTAACGTCGCACTGTTCAGCTAATCGATGGTTTTTGGCGACGGACCTCATAATTTTGAACCATGGTCAAGTGACGATGACGACACCTGACCTGGCACCCCGCTCTCCTAACTAACACATCACACCAACGGGAGACGTTTGAGCGCTCGATAAACGTGTATCGCTGCCCTACATGGTGGGTCTTTAGTGATACTGGGTTCGAACTCATAAGCCAGCCACGATCCGATACCTTGATCACTAGACTATCGCAGCCACCTCTCATTTTCGGAAGACGAGGGGAAAGATTCACTCTTGCGATGTGGCCCTGCAAAATAAACGGTACACTCTGATTCGTTGAGCGGTCAGAGAAAAGATTGGCTTAAAACAGAGCTGAATACCTCCTATTTTAAATTTTCAAAAAAGAATAGGAATTGAATGACAAGTAAAATATCGAAACCACACATTTGCTCAATTTCCTTGACAGGATAAAAGGATAAGTTTATGTCGAAACATCACACACAATCAGACGGGTCAGGCCTGCAAAGGTGAATCAATTTGAAAATGAAAATCGTGAACACAAAATTTTTTACCGAGACGAATCTATTCAATGAATGTTGAAAATCTTCGTATAGAGCGCTCTGCTCTGCAAAGTGAAACTTCTGTTTTTGTTATGTGAAACAGCAGAGCGGTAGGTGAGCTACCGTTTGATACAGTTGTAAGCTGTAATTGAAGGGTCGGTTGCCCTAATAATACAACCTAAGTTTTAATCACATATGTTTTTTCCGTGTTTCTGAGTGTCTGTGTCGTCTGGAATAAAAGTTTTCTAAAAGACAAAGAAAAAAAAAGGAGTTGTCTTTTTATCTGACTGACCAAACCACCAGATGTAAAAGTGGTGCATTTACCAATGGGCTAGGTGGTGCCGTGCACCGAGGCCCTCAGACCCTACCACCAAGCAAGCCGAACTTGCGATAATTTCTCCCACTTTTAAGTCATAAATATTTTATATATTTTTTTTACAAATGCCACACACTACAATAGCACATATGTCATTAGTGCAAGTACTATTGTAGTATTATAAGACATAAATATAAAGAAAATGTAACTATAATCATAGCAACTCAGTTGAAAGTAATTTTGATTTTGTAGAAAATTCTCCTAAATTCTTCTCGTTGTTTTTATAGTGTTGCCAACTTTTCAGACCATCTCCTGTTCTCTCTGTCCTTTCTAGGCTTCGGGATCATAGCGGACGGCCTCTTTATCGTCGGTTTGCATCCTGTTTGTAGGCGGAATAGGGGGGTTCGTGTGTGTGTCAAAGGTTGCCGGGCGATGTTAAGACGAAGACCAAAGGCAATATTTTTAAGGGTGCAAGCCTCATTGCACACGTGTGGTGATCATTTCCACAAAAGAAGCCGATTCACAGCTGTTTGGCGGGAACGTCACACCAGGGATTCTCCAACGACGTTTTGAAGCAATAAGTTTTTCTTTCCTTTTAACTTCAGTAAGTACTCGAGCACATACGAATTGTGTTGCATAAAGTAAAAAACTAAAAATAAAAGACCCATTGGTGTGTTTAAGCGCAAACAATGCCAAGAAAGAGAAGATAGTAAACGAAAATTGCCCCAAATAGACAAATTTCTTAGTCAGCATTCTACGAGTACTTCTATTTCAAGTATTTCTTTTAATGGTGACTTTGTGACAAATCTATACGGAACTTTATCACTAACCTTCTGAGTCGTCCTTTTTAGGGAAATTTAATTCCCTACCTATTTCCAATCAACTCCAAAAAGCGGACAGGATTCCTTGTTATGCAGATTAGATAAAGTATTATTTAAAGTCAAACGGAATAGTAAAGTTAGAGCAGTAGGAGATAAGATTGAAGCAGAAAGTTATAGTGAAGTTAAATTGAAGATTTCTTGTTGGAGATAATTTACTCTCAAGAGTTGAGATTCCTTTGGTAATTATTGATTTATAATTAAAGTCTCATTAAAGTTTTAGAGTGAGATTAAAGTTAAATGTTCAATAGGAACATTAATAAATATAAATCTGGGATCTCTTATCGTGGTAACCTCTGCGTGATCGTTATTTAATTGTTAATTAATTGGATCATTAATTAACTAAGTTAATTTAAAGGATATTACCTCTAAAACCTCATAATACTAGTTAGATATATTTGTTAATAAGTCTTTGATTCTATTTGGATAAGATAACCAAATAAAGAAAGTTGTTTATAAAAATGGCTACTGGTTCTTACATGACTCCTATTTATTCTCGTTCTCAAAGTCAGGTCCAAGGAGACCTTCACAACTTAGATGATGTGGCCAATACAGTGTTACTTGAGAAGCCTACTGAAAGAAATTCGACAGTTATTGCAGTTCAACCTACCGCCGATCGTGTCAAAGATGATCATGTCTGCATGGAACATGTAAAAGCGGAGGAACCATCGATCTCTACATTTTTCTAAAATGTGAACGATAAATCTTTTTATGACTTGAGTACTTCACGAATAAGTGGTAATGAAAAACGTCAAATTATTGATATGGGACCTTTACAGCCTTCAGGGCCTTTTCCAATGATTGATTGATTGAATATTAACGTCGTACTGTTCAGCTACACGAGGGCTTTTGGCGACGAACAACGTAATTTTGAACCATGGTCAAGTGACGTGGACGACACCTGAGCTGTGTAACATCTGACATGTTATCATGGTAAATATGCAATATTAACTTTTTTTTTGAAAAAAATATGAATCAGGTGTGATTGGAAATAATTTCCTATCAAGTAATTATATCTTTAATGAAAATTGTATTTAATTAACAAAAGGACTTAAAAAAAGGCAATATTTTATCAAAAATAATTTTCTTGTTCAATTTGGGAAAGAGCAGAGACAATTAACTTATTATAACTAAAATATAACACATATACTTGTAATTTCAAAGTATTTAAAAACCGTTGAAAAACAGCGTCAATAACAGTATCACTGTTAGCAGTCGAAACATTTTGACTTTTGTTCATTTCGAGTTTGAGTTCATCATTTATAAAAGCGATGAGTGGCTCAGCTTTTTGCGAACTGAAGTTAAAGTTAAAATGACCACGCAAAATCAGGGGAAGCGAGTGAGGATTTTTTTAAAAGAGCACAACCACTTTCGTTATACTGTAAAAGTACAAAATGCAGGAAATCTTTAATTTTTTTTAACCGTTTGATTCGAAGAAATGTATACGACCACAGAAATCACTGTTTGTCCATTTTCAAATAAGCATTCTGCCGCACTTATGTCCCCCAATATCATGACTAATGGATTTTGAGTCAAGTGCTTGATGGGTTCTAGAGTTGGACCCCCATGCGAGGGTAGCGAAAAGACACAGTCACGCACTCTCATTGGTCAAATCAAGTAGCGCACGCTTACGTCACATCCTGTTACACACATCCGTTCCTTTTCACGATTTGATCTCTTGTTCTTAACCCCGCGTGCATTCCATTGAATTAGATCAGTGCTTCTCAAACTTTCAATACTGGCGCCCCCCTTTTCAATCACAATTTTTATCGCACCCCCCCTTGTACATAAATAATGCACTTTGACAGTAAAGCTACAATACGAGATCTTAATTATAAACCATACAAATTAATAACATAAGCATTAAATTTTGAATACTACTCTTTTAAGCAAAAAAATTAATTAAGTAATAGGATAATTATTATGTTATTTTTCCTTTCTCTAATTTTTAAATTGAACATATTGCAAAATGTGGTGACTGCTTAGAAGACAAAATATGGATATCTGCTAAATATAGAAAAATAACTCAGACGGTCAATTTCTAATCATAAGCATTCCTTATAAAAAACTTTGCTTTGCAAGACAAGCCCATGGAAGTCGTTAATACTTATTAAACTTGTTCTTAATTTAGTATTAATTAGGTATAAAATACTCTGTGCAGCACTGATACATTAAAAGTATACCGGCCGAAGTACTGGCTCTTTGCAGAAGTTCCTTTATAAGAAAATAAAACATTCTTGATACAATAGCTGTATTGTAAGGAGAGTAAAGCCAAGTGCGCGACAATGTTTACAAAAATGTAAAATGTTTTTTTTTAAGTGATTGCTCAAATTATAATTAGTTTTAAGCGAATTTTAATTTTAAGCCTCACAGAATTAGCATTTATATTTGATGTTAAATTATGAACAATAATATAAAATTCCGATGAAGAATAATTGTATTATTTTTAATATTTAAAGCAAAAAGACTTCAACATGTTTTAACCTGAGGGCAGGCGTGCCCACCCCGTTATTGAGTCACCCCAATCTTTTTTTTTATAATTATTCTATTGTACACGATACAAACCGTTATTCCAGTGAATAATTTAATTAAGAGAAAGTTTACTTACCCCCCCCCCTACTTTCAAGGACTTTTCAATTTTTCTTTCTTAACAAATAAACAATTTTGCCAGAATTAACAATTTCGTGATTTGTGTGTCCCGCGCGACCACTTCCGGGTAAAAAGTGTATTCATTATGATAATATGTATCTTACTGCTAAAAACAATTGTTATGCTTTATATGTATGAAAATACTCATCTTGATCTAAGTCTTCGCATAGTAATCCATCGAAGTGTGTGTGTGTGTGTGCTCTCCGTGGTTTTCCAAATATCATAAAACTGTTTTGCATGGAAAAAAGCGCAACAGAAATACATTACTTACAACTTCCTTAAATGAGAAATAAACACATAAGAGAGTCATAACTAACTGTACCAATAACTTAGAAGGTCAAACAAATTACAGCTATAATGTGCAGTATTTCAAAAATAATGACAGTGATGAATTTTTTATGTTCCTAAATTTTTTCGATTCTGGATCTGGGATCTGTTTTTTCTCTGAAAGAGTAGAATGTTAGTTTTAAAAAAGAAAACGTATTAAAAACTCTCTCATCATGGGATTACAACAAATTAAATAAAATATTTTTTATTTGGAACAAAGATAGCTAATTAAATATTGAAGAAGTTTTTTTTTTGACGACTTAATATCGCATATAACTTATATCAGAGTAAAAGTGCATTTTTTATTATGTCTGAAACTATTTTGTTTTAATTCATTCCAGTAAATTAATTATTTTTTAAATCTATTATTTTCGATATGCTCGCGCCTCCCTCGTAAGGTTATTGCGCTCCCCCCAGGGGGCGCTCCCCACAGTTTGAGAAACAATTAGATTCATGATCTGAGGCATAGTTTCCCAAACTTTTTTGTCTCATAGACCCCTTGTCATGTTTTCAGGTTTGGGGTAGACCCCCTTCTTACTTAATATTGAATTTTTGCAAATTCATCATAGAAAACTCATGTTAATTTTAAACGGTTATTAATTAAATTAAAATCTCAATTTTTTAATTAAATAAAAATTCTAATTAATTAATTAATTTAAAATCACAATTAATTACTTAAATGAAAATCGTAGTTAATTAAAGACAAATAACAGTTAATTAAATAAAAATCACAGTTAAATAAAAATCACAATTGATTAAATTTAAATCAAATAATTAATTTAAAATCAATTTGTTACAAAAAATAACTCAGCAAAAAATAAATGCTTTTAATGGGATGGACGAACCTGATGCTGTAATAACAAGTTTTGAACATTTGGCATCAATTTAGTCAGATTCAGCCTTAAATCTCTTTGATTAGTAATGTCCAGTCTATTTCTTTTTTTTTTTTGTTAGGAGATTGGCAACCGCGCTGAAACCTCTTTCAACAAAAGGTACGAGAATGGAAAAGCAATTAAAATTTTTTAAGCGATATTATATAATGTGGGATAAATAAGAGGTATATCTTTTTGAAGCCAGAATTTTTGATATCCATTTTTAAACTGTACCTTAAGTTCTTCGTTTGTACTTATTCCAATCAGTTCCTCTTGTAATACGACATCCGTCTCTTCAATGTCACAATATGGATTGATTATCCATTGTGGTATTACCATATATATATATATATATATATATATATATAGTCAAAATATCTTTATACCTTATTTCAAAATCTGAACAGAGGGCATTCAAATGCTGAATGTAGGTTAAAATGTCATCTTCTTGGCAGTTTGTCTGAAACAAATTGGGAAACTGGAAAAACTCCCGTCGTCCAATATTTTGCTTCATTAGCTGAATTCTGGCATGAAATGATGGACGTTGTTTTAATTAAATTTAAGCTATCACCTTTTATAACTGCAAGTTAACGTCATTAAATTTACTAAACAAATCTGTTAAGTAGGCAATGTCTGTTTTCCTCTTAATTAAATTTCCTCTGAAAATTGTATCGTTAGAATCCAAAAACTCTAGAACAGTCTCAAATAGTGCAAAAAATCTTGTCAAACACAAGCATTTTGACAGTGAGTGGACTTCCGTGTGAAGGAGTAATTGATGAAAATGCTCGTCATTTTCTTTTCACATAACTACGCAAATAAACGTATATTCAACGCGTTGCTTCAGATTCGGTTTATCGTATTGATGACAAATTGAAGAGACTCATGTAATATGTCATTTAGATTTTTAGCAACTAAATGCTGTCGATGGATGTCGCAGTGTATTGCTAACACCCCCGGTACATTTTGTTTTATAAATGGCCTATAAATCCACGAAAGCGCCCGGCCATAACAGGTGCTCCATCTGTTGCTACTGGTATTATGTTTGATAAGGGTATTGAATTTTCTATGAAATATTCCTTCAAAACGTTAAATATGGATTCGCCTTTAGTGTCGGTTGTCAAAGTTCTTGCAAAGAGCATTTCTTTGTGGTGTTCCTGTTCCATAATAAAACGAAAATCGGCCAATAATAATGTTTCATTTCCAGGTAAGGTTGACTCGTCCAGCTGAAGAGAGAAATGCGTCGTTTGCAAATAATCGCACAAAAAACTATTAACATTTTGACTCATTTCATCAATACGTCTTTGAACAGTGTTGTTGCTTAAGGGAATTCTTTTAATTCTATCGGATGATGATTTAGGTATAACAGTTTTTAAAACCTCTTCAACGGCTGGCAAAATCAACTTTTCTCCAATTTTATGCGATTTTCCGAATTTTGCTATAAGTAGCGAAATGTTATAAGATGTCTGCAAACCAGTATCGTCTCTTTGTAAAGTCGAAGCAAACATTTAGTCCATCGTGGGTCGCTTCTGAAAATTTTCTTTGAGTATTTGAAAGTACTTATAAAAATGTACTAATAATAACAATATGATTACAAGATTTTTCTCCTGATGTATTTAAATATGAGAAAAAAAATCTGCAAATATATATTTTATATTGATTTCACATTTGATGATTCCGGTGGAAAAAAACCCGAAATTTTCTATAAGCAACAGACAAAGGAACTGCAATTTTTTTTAATACTGAAAACAGTAATGATGGTTGTGCAATGTCTCGTTCCAAAAGTGAAAGTTCTCTTACATGAAAGGATTCGTGTCAACAATATTATTTCAATTAAATACAAAGAAAAGATTTTACAATCCATATACTGTTAAGTATAACTTGATACGTATATGCAAAATAATTTCATTGACAATAAAATAGCCTAGTTTTCATTTAACTCAGTATCATTGCTATTCATTTATTTGAATTTATTACATTATATATATATATATATATATATATATATATATATATATATATATATATATATATATATACATATATATATAAAGATTTCATTAAACAAAGTATTTTATTTTGATTTCTTTATAAAAACAAATACAATAAGACATTCCTTCACATTTATCTTAATATGGTAAAAATATAGTAGTACCCCCCCAATAAGGGACTTAGGGTTTGACACAATATGTCCTAGTGCAGGAAATTTAAACCAACCAACCTAATGAAGGGCAACCACTAGATCAGACATTGCATATTTTGTCTTTTAACACTAAGAAATGTAATTTAATTAGAAATTCAAGCTGCATCAGGTCTTAAACAAATGATATATAAGTAAAGGGTGTTTTTTTAGAGGTATAGAACTTTAAGTTGCAATAAAACAACGATGTATAATTCGATTGACATGATTTTTTTTATTCGAAAGATAATCTTGTGGCATTACATTTTAAATATGATTTCTGGCATATGACTGCCACGGCTGGCTCGGATGTAGTCCAATCTGGACGTCCAATTTTCGATGACTTTTTCCAACATTTGTGGCCGTATATCGGCAATAACACGACGAATGTTGTCTTCCAAATGGTCAAGCGTTTGTGGCTTATCCACATAGACCAATGACTTTGCATAGCCCCACAGAAAATAGTCTAGCGGTGTTGAATCACAAGATCTTGGAGGCCAACTCACAGGTCTAAAACGTGAAATTAGCGGTCACCAAACGTGTCTTTCAATAAATCGATTGTGGCACGAGCTGTGTGACATGTTGCGCCGTCTTGTTGGAACCATAGCTCCTGGACATCATGATTGTTCAATTCAGGAATGAAAAAGTTAGTAATCATGGCTCTATACCGATCACCATTGACTGTAACGTTGTGGCCTTCATAGTTTTTGAAGAAGTAAGGACCAATGATTCCACCAGCCCATAAAGCGCACCAAACAGTCAGTTTTACTGGATGTAACGGTGTTTCGACATACACTTGTGGATTAGCTTCACTCCAAATGCGGCAGTTTTGTTTGTTGACGTAGCCATTCAACCAGGAGTGCGCTTCATCGCTAAACAAAATTCGCTTATGAAAATCGCGCGACCATTATTTTCGAAATAAAATTGCACAATTTGAAAGCGTTGTTCAGGCATGAGTCTATTCATGATGAATTGCCAAACCAAACTGAGAATAAATCACTTGACAGCTGTTAAATCGGTCGCTATCTTGGAAAGTAATGCCAACTTAACTTCTATACCTGGAAAAAACACTCTGTAAATATCTTAGTCACAAGTATTTTTTTTAATTTGGAACTATGTAAAATGAAAATTCTTGTTTGAAAAAGTTTAATCATCGCATGTTTGAAATAATCGAATCTTGTACTTACAGAAATTTATTGAAAATAATTAGCTGTACAGATTTTTTTGAAAGCCTATGTATTGTGTCAGCCTTATCCCGCATTCAATTGATTTATTTAAAGAGAAACACAAACTTATCTATGAAATCTTAAAAAATACAAATATTAAAGAATATTAAAAAATATAAAATTATTAAAAAAAAATTTTAAAAGCATAATTACCTGTGGTGATTTCAAGCACGTAAATTGTAAAAGATGGAATTGTGTGCTCATTTTCAAAGAAATTGGCCAATTGAAATGCGTCTTTTGATTCTAGAAATCGCAACCGTTTGTCTTTAAGTAACCCTTAGAAGTAAAGTAAAACATCCACTGTGTGGGTCCCTTTTTAGTTAGTTATATGACACCGGACATCCTGTGAGCGTTAGGGATGTGTATGTTAGCAATAGCGACGAATTTAGCGGACTGTAAACAATTGTGGTCTAAGACTAAAAGGTTTCGGTTTTGAATTGCTGTCTGTTGAAAGAAAATTGATTCACTGATAAGTCCAAGTTCAATTTGATATAATTGGATATAATTCAATGCTGAAGAACATTTCACTATGATTAGAATACTTCACATGTAATAATGTACGTAGTTCACAAGTATTAACATTTTTTCACAAGAATATTTCACAATAGAATGTTTCACAAAAAACGAGTGTTTTCATCTTAAGAAAGATACATGCACTGGCTGTTGCCACAAGACTACTTCTAAATAGAAGTGTCTCATTGCAACAGCGCTACCTAACGGCTTTTACTATTCAACATACCGCCCCCTTGAAACCTCAGAAGGGTTTCAAAAAGGAGAGGTTACGAAATATACAACAATGAAATACAGATAATATGATAAAATAAGAATAAAGGAATTAAATTAAAGTTCATATTCTTGAGAGTTAGGTAAAAGATAAATCTTGTTCACATTTCTAGTTAATTGTCCGTATTTGGTATTTACACTCACAACACGTACCTTTTGGTCAGGTCCGAAAAATAGTTTATTTATTCGACCAAGAGTCCAGTTTAATGGAGCAGTTTTTTTTTTCTCGACAATAACCATATCTCCTAATTGAAGATTTGGCTTAGTTCTCCACCACTTGGACCTAGGTTGAAGTCTATGTAAATACTCCGTGGACCAGCGATCCCAGAAGTACTGACGTAGTCTTTGAATCAGGTTCCATCTTTCAGAAAGAGGTACAGACCTTGAGGGCTGAGATGGTTCTGGAAACTGATGAATAGGACCTCCCACTAAGAAGTGGGCTGGAGTCAATGCGGTGAAGTCGGACGGATCTGGAGAGAGCTCTGTGAGAGGTCTTGAGTTAAGACAAGCCTCTATCTGTATCAATAGAGTAGAACACTCTTCAAAATTAAGAAGTACAGAGTTAGTTGCCTTTATAAGTAATTGTTTGGCACTCTTGATTGCTGACTCCCACAAACCTCAAAATGTGGGGTATATGGAGGAATGAAAGACCACTCAATTCCTTTGAGAGAAAGAAAATTTTTGTACTTCTTCTTGCAGACATAAATCCACGAGCTTTCTCAGATGACTCGAAGCGCCTTTAAAATTGGATCCATTATCCGAGATGATTTTGCTCGGACAAGACCTTCTAGCAATGAAACGGCGTAAAGCAGCTAGAAATGCAGCAGTCGATAAATCCGAAACAAGTTCAAGATGTACAGCTTTAGTAGCAGTACAAATGAAAAGACAAATGTAAGATTTAAATTTTGTCACACTTCGTTTATGAGCACATTTAGTGGTTAATGGACCAGCAAAATCCAAGCCAGTACTTTCGAATGGACGAATTTGTTGAAATCGGATAGGTGGTAAATCACCCATTAATTGAGAAGAAGATCTCAGATTCATCTTGAAGCAAATTAGACACTTTTTGAGTGTATGACGAACTACTGATCTACCATCCACAAACCAAAATTTTTGTCTTATCAAAGACAATGTCAGTTGTGGACCTGCATGAAGATAAGTAATGTGGTAAAAATTTATTACCTTTCTTGTGAACTCATGACTTTTGGGCAAAAGCATAGGATGTTTTTGGTCATATGATAGACGCGTATTCCTCGAAAGTCTACCTCCTACCCGAAGAACTCCCTCAGAATCACAAAACAGGTTCAATGGAAGTAATTTGTTATCCTTTGGTAAAGGGTTTCCTTGAAAAAGACATTTAAATTCATTCGGAAATTCTGCTTGTTGAATCAAACGTACAATAGTAACAACTGCAGTATGAAGTTCCGATGATTTCAAGTAACCAAAAGTTCTTGAGACTGGTGAACGGCTATTTTTTATGAATCTCAAAATCCAGGCACAGACACGAACTAACTTTGTAAAAGACGATATTCTGTCAATAAATTCTGGTAAAGGCACAATTTTAGCAACACATGTAACAACGCTCCTCTTCTCTTTCAAGGCATTATCCGGAAAGGAGAAAGTTTCTGGGATTTTATAAGATGACGTTTCATTCATGGGTTGATTTAACCAGAGAGGTCCATGAATCCACTGATCATGAGCTACAAGCTGAGAAGGTAAGAGTCCTCTCGTGCCTAGATCGGCTGGATTCTCAATTCCCGAAACATGACACCATTCAACTGATGGAATTGTTGTTTGAATTTTGGAAACTCTGTTGGCGACAAATGGTTGCCAGCGATATGGTTCTGTTTTTAGCCAAGCTAAAGTAATTGTCGAATCCGTCCAGGCAATGGTTCTGTGAATAGATAAAGGAAACTCCCCTTAACACTACTTGTAACACATTAGACAGCAACAATGCTGCACACAGCTCAAGCCGAGGTAAAGATTGAGTTTTAAGCGGGGCTACTCTTGTTTTAGAAGTGAGAAGCGAGACACTTATACTCTCGGATGCGATACATTTGAGGTAAATTGCTGTACAGTATGCTCTTACGGAGGAATCGCAAAAAGGCATGAATCTCAAGTTGAATGTATGAAGGTAGCAAGACACACCTCGGTATTTTCATTTTCTCGATAAGATGAAGTTCCTTTCGGAAGGTTGTCCACTGTTTATTTAAATCTTCCGGGATTGGTTCGTCCCATTCTAGATTTAATTTCCATAGCTCTTGTAAGAGGATTTTCATAAAAACAATGCATGGCGATAAAAGTCCTAGAGGATCAAACACACGAGCAATTTCAGAAAGAACATCTCTTTTGGAATAAATGCATCTCTCTTCTAGTAATGAAACACTGAAACTGAAGAAATCAGATTTGGGATTCCATTGTATCCCAAGGATTTTTATTTCTTCATCATTTTGCACCCTTTTAAGATCTTTATTTTCGGCTACCTCCTTGATCACTATTTCTCTGTTAGACTGCCACTTTCGAAGGTTGAACCCTCCTTTTTCATCATCTCCTTTAGTTGCCAGACGAGTTCAACTGCTTCTTTTTCAGTCGCGGCACCACTTAGTAAATCATCTACGTAAAAATGATGAAGTGTAGCGAATGAAGCCAAAGGATACCTTTCCCTTTCATCAAAAGCAAGTTGAGTCAAGGTTCGAGTGGAAAGATATGGTGCACATGATGTCCCATACGTGACAGTGGTTAACCTATATTCCTTCACCGTCTCCTTTGGATTATCTCTCCATAGAATTCGTTGCCAATTTGTATCTTCCGATGAGATCCTTATTTGACGGAACATCTTTTCCAAGTCTGCACACACAGCTATTTGAAATGTTCTGAAGGAAAGCAGAATTGGATACACGTCTCGTTGCACTCGGGGTCCAACCATTAGTATGTCATTAAGAGAATACCCTGATGTTGATTTGGCTGATGCATCGAAGACAACCCTCAGTTTTGTTGTACTGGAATCTCGTAGAACCGCGTGATGAGGAAGATAATATGCTTCCCTTTTAGCGTAGTCATTTTTAGGAACAAGCTCCATATGCCCTAAAGTTAAATATTCCTGCATAAAGTCTCTATATTGAGAATAAATCGCAGGTTTCTTGATTAGTGAATGTTCTAATGATTTGAATCTTCGAATAGCTGATTCTCTCGAATCTCCTAATTTAGATGGTGATGAATGAAATGGTAATCGCACTACATATCGTCCATCCTCATTTCTAACATGAGTATCTATGAAATGATCTTCACATGCCCTTTCTTCACTAGTCAATAAGCTAGCTTCAGGTACTGAATCTAACTTCCAAAAGTTACTCACTAACTCGTCAGTTACTACCTGGATGCTATTAACCGCAATTGAAGAAAACATCTCTTCAGAAGGAACATTTCCTGCGACTATCCACCCTAAATCTGAACGAACTGCAAAGGGTTTATTGTCCCCAAGGGAAAGAGATTGACCCTTTAGCATAGGAAGAGCTATGTTTACACCAATGAGAATATCGATAGGACCACTCTTAAAAAAAGTAGGATCAGCTAACTTCAAATCACTAAAAGGCTCAGACCAAGAAGAATCTAAACTGAAATGTGGAAGTTGACCTACAATCTTATTAACTACATATACTGAAGTTACAAACGAAATATTAGATGTAAAATGAGGTGTAAACTTAATCTCCGAAATACCATTAGTTCGAGTATCTGATGCTCCAAGGCATGAAATGCGCACATTTGTTCGCTTCCTAGGCAATCCAAGTCTTTCCAAACAACTACTAGTAATTAAGCAAGCCTGGCTTCCGGGTCAAGAAGAACACGACACAACCGAGTTCCACCGAAAGAATCACAAACATTGACTAGTGCAGTACATAGAAGCACCTGAGAATTGGAATCGAACCCTGAACAGGAAGTTATACTTGGATTATTTACATTAGGAGGATTTGGACCTGTATCAGTATTAGTAGCATCAAACACTACTGGGTGAAACACTTTCGCTGAAGCTGAAAGTACTGAATTATTATCCTCTCTAGGAATGGAAGAATTTGGCTCACTGGGAGTCATAAAATGTAACAATGTGTGATGCGATTTCCCACATTTTCGACACTTATTAGTGCTTTTACAAGCAGACTTCCTATGAAATTTAGTCAAACAATTGAAACAAATGTTATTCGATTTTACAAAATTCACTCTTTTTTGAACAGAAAGATTTTGAAATGCATCACATTTATTTAAATTATGATTGCTCTGACAGTAAGAACAATGCAGTTGGAAACCTGAAGCAACTAGTGTTACTTTCTTGTTACTAATGTTTCTTTTAACTCCATAACCTTCAGTCATAAGTGATCTAGCATGATTCGAAAGAAATTGTAAAAGCTCGCTGAGCGAAGGAATTTTTCATTATCTAGAGACCTTTCCCACCAACCTCTTGTGGTTGAGTCTAACTTAAATTGAATGATAAACATTAGAATTATGTCTGCTGTGCCCTCGACCTTGAGATCTAAAGTCTCCAATAATCGAACGCATTCTTTAGTCGAATCGACTAACTTTAGAATTTGAGCATGGGATTCACAAGTTATCGGCGAAATATTCATAAGTTTTTCATTAAAGAACTCAATATTTCACGCTTATGAAAATATCTTTCCTTTAAAAGATCCCAAGCAATCTGAAAATTACCATCTGTTATTGGAAGTGATTGAACTATCTTCTGAGCATCTCCTTTTAAAACCCCTTTGAGATATTGTAATTTTTGAGCACCAGTTAAATTTTGATTATTTGTAACGGCTGCTTGAAACAGATCCGAGAAAGTTAACCATTCATCAATAACTCCAGAAAATGTCGGAAGCGACAAGGTAGGAAGTTTAATTTCGGTTGAATCAGAATTTCTTGTATGAATTACTTCCGTACTCTTATTTGTTTTATTTAGATGCGAGACCCGTCTTTCTAATAAAATTAACATTTCCTCCCATGTATCAAGCAGCTCTTGTTTTTCTAAAATATAGCCTTCAATTTCATCATCGTTAGCAAGGCTAAATAAATTATCAAAAAGGGTTTTCAATTCTTCCCCTATCACATCAAACCTATTTTTCTAATTTTGAGCTCGGTAGAATCCAATTCATTAATATCCTGTAACGTTTTATTTTTTAAACTCGTTAGTGATGATATAATGGCTTTTTTTTTTCTGATTTAAGCACGCTTTAGATTTCATATTTAAATTTTGAACAATTACTGATCAGAAGAATTCCATTCATATAGATATTTAAATCAAATTAAAATAAGTAACACAAGTGCTTTTACATTCGGAATCCAATCACATTGATTTTTACTACTCAAATGCAAAAAACAGAAAGAACACTAAATAAATCTTCACAGAAATAAATCACATTAAAATACTAAAGCATTATATTTAGAAATAAAACAAGCTAAAAGCACACACAAACAGCATTCAGATAATATGTTTACAAAATGAACTGACTCACCCGACCAAACCATCCGAGAAACACACTGAAGAAACCAATAGAGTAATCCACTCGTCCAAAAGAAACGCCGAATGTAGGTCACACACAAGTAACTCCTCAACAAAACGAAAACACAAATTTTGAATTCTATAACCTGATAAAACCTTTAAATGCTTAGATACTCCGAGAGATCGGACCATTAATTTATGTATGTTAGCAATAGCGACGAATTTAGCGGACTGTAAACAATTGTGGTCTAAGACTAAAAGGTTTCGGTTTTGAATTGCTGTCTGTTGAAAGAAAATTGATTCAATGATAAGTCCAAGTTCAATTTGATATAATTGGATATAATTCAATGCTGAAGAACATTTCACTATGATTAGAATACTTCACATGTAATAATGTACGTAGTTCACAAGTATTAACATTTTTTTCACAAGAATATTTCACAATAGAATGTTTCACAAAAAAGAGTGTTTTCATCTTAAGAAAGATACATGCACTGGCTGTTGCCACAAGACTACTTCTAAATAGAAGTGTCTCATTGCAACAGCGCTACCTAACGGCTTTTACTATTCAACAGGATGTCCATTGAGACCCCACTCTAGAAATGGGAGAAAGTTGCAAAAAAAGTGTAAACATGTAAACCTAAAATATTTCAATGTCCATGTAAATATAACAAAAAAATTAAATTCCCGAAGATGCTCTCGTAGACCCCTATTTACCTTCATGGTCCCCCAATTTATTTTTTCCTTGCCGTAGACCCCTTGTGAGTCGTCCGCGACCCCTGGGGGTCTATATAGACCACTTTGGGAATCACTGATCTAAGGGAGGAAAAGGTGAAATACAATGAATCGAGTTAAATGTCCAAAAAAGAAGCAGATTAATTTTGATTTTTTGCTGAAAATATAAGAAAATTTGTATATACACTACTGGCCATCGTAAATGCAACACCAAGAAAGACAAGAGATAGAACAACAAAATTTATTTTGTAGCCAAAATTTATTTTTTGACCAAGTATCAAATGATTAAATTTATAGACTTCTGTAAAGAGGGGTTCCTGCCAGAATAAGTAGCCAGAGTAGCCGCCATTGTTGCAGATCATCGCTGCCACACGCCTCGGCATTGATTCAAAGAGACTTTGGATGTGTTCTTGGGGTACAGCAGACCAAGCAGCTTCCACACGTTGCCAAAGTTAATCTAGTGTGGGGGCTGGGTCAATCGTTTGGCAACCATGGACTACATGTTTTCCATCGGTGAAAGATCCGGAGAGCGTGTCGGCCAGGGAAGTAATTCAATCTGGTGGTTGATGAAAAACCCTTGGACAATGCGTGCCACGTGTGGTCACGCATTATTCTGTTGAAATATGGCTGTGGCCAAGCCCTGAAGGTAAGGAAGGACAACTGTCTCCAACACCTAGGAGATGTAGCGCTGGCTGTTTAAAGTACCGGCAATGCGTACTAGAGGAGTGCGAGAGTGATATCCAATTCCACCGTATACCATAATGCCCAGTACAGGATTAGTGGGGCGGTGCATAACGCAGCTGTTCAACATCCTCACTCCACGGTGTCTCCAGACTCGAATCCGACCATCGTGGTGGTGTTGCAGACAGATGTGTGACTCGTCAGTAAAGACCTTCATTTCATTCTGCCGCCCACGTCCTTCTTTCATCGCACCATTGGAGGGGGATACGTCTGTGGCTCTGCGTCAAAGGTAGACCAAGCAATGGACGTCTTGTGGACAGACCACTTTGCCGTAAATGGCGTCGAATGGTACGCGCAGACACTGAATGATGCGTTGCAGACTCAATGTGCTGTGCTATGGTTCGTAATGTGACTGAGCGATCCGTCACTGCCATGCGCACAATTTACCTGTCCTCACGTGAAGTGGTGCACTGAGGTGGATGCGATTGACTACGTTGGTCCGTCGTACCTTTCTGCATCCAACGGTCACATATCCGCATTATAGTTGTTTGGTTTCATCCAACACGACTACCAATTTCCCTGAAAGATAATCCAAAATCTCGGTAGGCCACTATCCTTCCTTTGTCGAACTCGAATACTTGATCAAAAGCTGATCGCTGTTTTCTACGAGACATAACTGATCGTTTTTTGAAAAAAAACCCAAGAAAAACACAATTGCCGAACTTGAAATCGTCGAAATCTCGAAGCTTTAAATAGCGCTTTGAGGAGGTGCCACAGGCGCGCGTGATGTGTGTCTGCGCTGAAATTTTAATCATTTGCACATATCTCACCTCCGCTAATGCATGTTGTAAATTTCATGTTATTTGCATGCTTCTTTCAGGGTGTTGCATTTACGGTGGCCAGCAGTGTATATATATGTATATTTTTTATATATATATTTTGTTCCACTACACTTTCTAATATACGTATTTCCTCTCTGTTCTGATTTCTTGAGTCTTTTTGCTTTTTCATTTAGTTTTCTATTTAGTGGAATCAGGTCATCTTTTGGTACTGTTAAATTGGATGCAACTTTTTTTAAAGAGGATTCCATGGTATTCATCATGGAAGAGAAACTCAAATTTATTTATACTACCATCGTATTCAGTTCTGTCGTAAAATATTGTACTCTTTGTTCTAATTTCTTTTCAAAGGTGTTATTGCTTTCTTCAAATTTCTGTTCTAACTTTTTAACCTGTTTTTTTCGAGATTTTCTATTTTCTCTGTTTGATTATTAAATGTTTTTGCTGAGTATGAGGGGTTTTTTTTGCGTTTTTTGAAGCTTTTCAACTGCTTCATTTTTCGAGATTTGTTGTTCTACTTTATTTTTTTAAGATTTCGATTTCTTCTTGATATCTTTCACAAACTTTAGAGTTGGCTTCAATCGCTTCTCCACAAGAGCTACATTTTTTATTTCAACATATTTACACCCGTTTTCAGGGTTGTTTAAAGAGCATATTCGGCATTTTATTGAGCTTCGGCAAAATTTCTGAATGTGTGCAAATTTCCAACAGTTTATGCATTGTTTAGGTTTTTCAAAGTATAGGTTAGTTTTAAACATTTCGAACCCTACTGGGATTCTTTCGGGTATGATGCACCCAATTTTTGTAACTAATCGTTTTAGTAGATATGAATCCAGATTCTGTTTTTTTTTGGTAAAGCGTTGAATTTCCAAAATTGTATAATTGTTGTTTTCTAATTCCGATTTTATCTCGTCTATAATATATCCCGTGTCAATTCCTTGTAATATACATATACCTACTAGTTAGGCCAATAAAGGACAATCTTGCACTCGTGTTTGTGTGATGATTACTATTATTGATAATAGCATTAAGTGTAATTAGAGGATTCGAGTAATTGATTCTTCGTCTCGTTCGGAAGTAGTCCTGGCATATTGAGGTGAGAACAAAATTGTATTTTTGAGTTTTGTTCAATGAATTCTTTTTGAGTTTTGAGTAATGAATTCATTTTGAGTTTGTGTAATTAATTCTCTTTGTGAGTTGTGAGTAATTAATTCATTTTGAGTAATTAGTAATTTTGATTATTGTGATTTAGTTCTTTGAGTATTGTGATTTAGTTCTTTGAGTATTGTGATTTAGTTCTTTGAGTATTGTGACTTGGTCCTTTAAGTATTGTGATTTAATTGAGTTTTTTGTGAATATTTAATTTTTTTGAGTACTGTGGATGGTTAATTCTTTGAGTATTGTATGAATAGTTTATTCTTGAGTATTGTATGAATAGAGTTTATTCTTGAGTATTATGTGAATAGTTTATTCTTGAGTATTGTCTAAATACACTGCTCAAAAAAATTAGGGGAGCGCATGATTTTAACAAAAGTAAGCTTAGATGTATACCAATAAGTAACATAAAATGAATTATCTATAATGTAAAGCCTACCAAGAGAACGGTAGAAGAAAACTTTATATGCAAATCAAAGTTCATGACGTCAAAAACCAGAAAAAGGAGATAAGGGCAGAAATCGGGATGTTGCAGAAACGTCTGTTTTATTGCCGTAACTGTGAAATTCGATTGCGCAGTATTTTTTTTTGAGACAAGGTTACTTGAGAATGTCTCAACAACGTGATTTACCTGAATCCATGGCATGGCGTGTTATAGGCAGACTGGAATCCGGGCAAACACAACGTGGTGTCGCGGACGCTGTTGGAGTCGCCAGAAGTGTTGTTGCAAGGCTGTGGAATCGATTACAAGAAACAGGAAATGTTAGACGTCGACCAGGGGCAGGTCGGCCACGCGCCACTACATCAACTGATGACCGGTATATACAGTTAACAGCCCGTCGAAACAGAACAGAGAATGCTACGCAGCTGCAAAGACAGTTTCTCTTGGCAACAGGACGATCGGTGTCCAGCCAAACAGTACGTAATTGGCTTCATGAGGGAGGGCTCTATGCACGTACGCCAATGGTCTGCATTCCGTTGACCCAACGCCCCCGTGCGGCCCGAAGAAGATGGGCTGCTGAACATCGAGATTGGGAGCAACATGATTGAAGCCAAGTGCTGCTTATAGACGAGTCCCTATTCAGTCTAGAATGTGACACCCGACGTGTTCTTGTATGGAGGGACAGGGGCACTCGAAATAACCCCGCATTCGTCCGTGAAAGGTCACAATACAGAAGAGCTGGTTGGATGGTATGGGGTGGAATCAGCATAGGCGGACGTACGGACCTGCATATCATTCGGAATGGCACTTTGACTGGCCGAAGGTATGCAGACGAGATACTTCGACCTCATGTCAGCCCTTACGCTGGAGCCATTGGAGATTCCTTTGTTTTCCAGGATGATAATGCCCGACCGGATAGAGCTCATCTGGTGGAGAACATGCTTGAAGCTGAAACAATACAGCGTATGGAATTGCCAGCGTGCTCTCCTGACCTGAATCCAATCGAGCAGGTTTGGGACATGCTCCGACGACGCATTGCTGCGCGACCAAGGCCGCCTGCTACTGTCCGAGACTTGGAGATTGCACTTCTTGAGGAGTGGAACAGTATTCCCCAAAGTCTGATCGATAACTTCATCGCATCCATGGCAAACAGGTCTGCAGCAGTCTTAGCTGTTCGAGGAGACCACACGCCCTATTAAAACTCATGCATCATGTTTAAACAATACCTTTTTTTATCGTTTACATGTAACCAAATTGTTGCCCTAAATCATCTTTTCATGTTTTTTCCATATTTTCAAAGAATTAAAGCTTAATTCCAAATTTTTTTACGCCTTTTTTCTGTATTGCGCATTGATACGCGTGTACTATGCATTGCATGCCAATACGTGGCAGTCTCACACGGTTTTCTTCACTTTTTTGCTTGCTCCCCTAATTATTTTGAGCAGTGTAGTTTATTCTTGAGCATGTGTGAATATTAGTTTTTTGAGTATTATGAATAATAATTCTTTGAATATTGTGAAAAGTTAATTGCTTGAGTATTGTGTGGATAATTAGTTGTTGAGTATTGTGTGATAATTAGGGGTTGAGTATTGTGTGGATAATTAGTTGTTGAGTATTGTGTGGATAATTAGTTGTTGAGTATTGTGTGGATAATTAGTTGTTGAGTATTGTGTGGATAATTAGTTGTTGAGTATTGTGTGGATATTTAGTTGTTGAGTATTGTGTGGATATTTAGTTGTTGAGTATTGTGTGGATATTTAGTTGTTGAGTATTGTGTGGATATTTAGTTGTTGAGTATTGTGTGGATATTTAGTTGTTGAGTATTGTGTGGATATTTAGTTGTTGAGTATTGTGTGGATATTTAGTTGTTGAGTATTGTGTGGATATTTAGTTGTTGAGTATTGTGTGGATATTTAGTTGTTGAGTATTGTGTGATATTTAGTTGTTGAGTATTGTGTGGATATTTAGTTGTTGAGTATTGTGTGGATATTTAGTTGTTGAGTATTGTGTGGATATTTAGTTGTTGAGTATTGTGTGGATATTTAGTTGTTGAGTATTGTGTGGATATTTAGTTGTTGAGTATTGTGTGTGATATTTTGTTGAGTATTGTGTGTGATATTTTGTTGAGTATTGTGTGGATATTTAGTTGTTGAGTATTGTGTGGATATTTAGTTTTTTTCAGTATTGTGTGATATTTAGTTTTTTTTAGTATTATTGAGTTGAGAATATTTAGTGAATTTAGTTTTATGAATAGAGTTTATTCTTGAGTATTATGTGAATAGTTTATTCTTGAGTATTGTCTAAATAGTTTATTCTTGAGCATGTGTGAATATTAGTTTTTTGAGTATTATGAATAATAATTCTTTGAATATTGTGAAAAGTTAATTGCTTGAGTATTGTGTGGATAATTAGTTGTTGAATATTGTGTGGATAATTAGTTGTTGAGTATTGTGTGATAATTAGGGGTTGAGTATTGTGTGGATAATTAGTTGTTGAGTATTGTGTGGATAATTAGTTGTTGAGTATTGTGTGGATAATTAGTTGTTGAGTATTGTGTGGATATTTAGTTGTTGAGTATTGTGTGGATATTTAGTTGTTGAGTATTGTGTGGATATTTAGTTGTTGAGTATTGTGTGGATATTTAGTTGTTGAGTATTGTGTGTGGATATTTAGTTGTTGAGTATTGTGTGTGATATTTAGTTGTTGAGTATTGTGTGTGAGATTTAGTTGTTGAGTATTGTGTGTGGAGATTTAGTTGTTGAGTATTGTGTGTGAGATTTAGTTGTTGAGTATTGTGTGTGATATTTAGTTGTTGAGTATTGTGTGTGGATATTTAGTTGTTGAGTATTGTGTGTGGATATTTAGTTGTTGAGTATTGTGTGTGATATTTAGTTGTTGAGTATTGTGTGGATATTTAGTTTTTTTCAGTATTGTGTGATATTTAGTTTTTTTTTAGTATTATTGAGTTGAGAATATTTAGATCTTTGAGTGTTAATTGAATATTGAGTAAAGAATAATTAATTCCTCAGGTTGAAGTTAATTTTCGTATCGATGAGTTTAGAGTCGCTTGAGTTTTAGAATTATTTTCTGGAGTAAGTGTATAGATTTGTCAGAGCAAAATGTCGATATTAGTAAAATTAAAGAGGGATGAGCTAAAGCTAGTTGCTGAGGAAATAGGTTTGACTGAGCCAAGGGATGCAAAAATTGTTGATTTAAAACGGTTAATTGAGGAAAGCGATGTGTTTAAAGAAGATTAGGAATTCATGAAAATCATGATAGAGCAAGTGTTAGAAGAAATTAAAACTCAAAAATCCGAGCAGAACAGTCAAATAGAGCTAGAATACCTTAAATTAGAATGAGTTAAAGTGGAATTAGAATTAGCAAAATTAAGAAATAGTGGAAATAATAGCGAGATCTCTCTTAACGGATGGGAAACTGAAACACATCTATTAACGTTTTCATAAAAAGTATCAAAACACTAACATTTAAAGTGCTGAATAAATTGGTAGGAGGTGAAGTGAGAAATAATAATGTGATTAAGTGATAATTTTAATTTAGTGAAAAGACGACTCGGATGTCTTATGAGAAAAATCCAAGGTGATAAGGTGTATTCTAAATATTGTAAGGTTTTACAGAAATATTTAGATGAGGGAATAATTGAGAAGGTAACAAATCCTTTTATTTCAACGAATAACCCTGTGTTTTATCTTCCTCACCAAGTGATAATAATTTTTTAAAAAACTAGTCTTACAGTAATAGTATATAATGTGTAACATCTGACATGTTATCTTAGTAAATACTCAATAGTAACTTATATCCTGAAAAAAATGAATTGGGTATGATTGGAAATAATTTTCTGTCGAATAATTATATCTTTAATGAAAATTTTATTTAATTAACACAAGGAGTAATGCAATTTTTTTGTCAAAAATAATTATTCTTGATCAATTTGGGGAAGAGCGGAAACAATAAACTTATGATAACTAAAATATGACACATATACATGTGATTTCAAAGAATTTAAAAACCGTTGAAAAACAGCGTCAGCAACATTACCACTATTAGTTGTGGAAACATTTTGATTTGTGTTTATTTCGAGCATGAATTCATCATTCAAAAAAGTTATGACCGGCTCAGATTTTGGCAAACTGAAATTAAAGTTAAAATCACCCCTCATAATCATGGGAAGCGAGTGATAGTTTTCTTTAAAAGGTCAGAACCACCTTCGGTATATGGTAAAAGTTCAAAATGCAGGAAATCTTTCATTTTTTTTGTACCGTTTGATTTCAAGAAATGTATGCGACCACTGAAATCACTGTTTGTCCGTTTTCAAACAAGCATTCTGCCGCACATATGCCCCCCAATATCGTTACTAACAATATCCAGTCCACTAGTTTGGCGATAAGTAATGTTCATATGAGGAGTCACAACATGCGAGTTTTTCTGTTTGTGATAGATCGCAACACCAGCTGCTCTGCGGTATCGAAGTTAGGTATCGAAACACGTTCATCACTATCTAACCACGTCTCTGACAACATGAGTAACGAAGATTTTTATGAAATAACGTCGTCGAAATCTGTTTGGTGAGCCCTTTGACAATTGAGCGTAAGGATCGCAAGTTTATCCTGGGTGAAGTCTAAGGCTTGCTGGTATGTGTGAAGTGGATTTAGAGTATCATTGGGTGGATGACCAGAGTATCTAGTTCTTCCGAGCTATAACCTCTTATCTTTAGGATTTTGAGTGACTGTGACAAATTCACACTCTTGCCCTTTGTTAAAAAAAAATACTTAAAAACTAAAATTTATATATATAAAGGAGAAAAGCGACTCACTCACTGACTCACTGACTGACTAATCACGATATCTCCGGAACTATTAAACCTGCAGACTTGAAATTTGGTTGGCAGGTTCATTTCATGGAGTAGCCATCAGTTAAGAACGGATTTCGCAAAGATCGAACCTCAAGGGACGTTACGGGGGTTTAAGGGTTGTTATAGATAATTAGTTCCATTATTAAAAACTATTGGATGTACAGTCTTGAAACTTGGCACACAGATTCCCTTTCATAAAGTTGAGATTCCCTGCAAAATGATTTTTTACGAAAATCGACATCCAAGGGGCGTTAATGGCGCTTAAGGGGCGTTATGCATAATTATTTCCATTTTTAAACTATTAGACATACAGTCTTGAATTTTCGTAATCGGATTCCTTTCATAGAGTAGAAATCCGCTATAAGATGGATTTTGTGAAAAACGCTTCCTAAGTGGCTTTGCGGGAGCTTAAGGAGCGTTATCGATAATTATTTTCATTTTTAAACTATTATACGTACAGTCTTCAAATTTGATAACCGGATTCCTTTCATAGAGTAGAGATCCGCTAAGCAAAATGGGCTTGTCAAAATTGACCCCAAGTGGCGTTGTGGAGAAATAAGGCGCAGTACTAGGCAGTGCTCCTCTTTTAAACTATTAAACGTAACATTTTGAAATTGAAAGGTAAAGCAGATTCCATTAATTGGAGTAGAAATCCACTATAAGTATGGGTTTTGTGAAAATCGCGCCTAAGTGGCGTATGCCGGGAGGGGCTTAAGGGACGTTATAGATAATTATTTCCATTTTTAAACTATTAGACGTACAGTCTTGAAATTTGGTAAGTGGATTCATCTTATGGTGTAGAGATTCACTACAAATTAGGTTTTGGGAAAATTGATACCCAAGGGTCACTGAGGGGGATTAAGGGGCGTAATAGATAAATATTTCCGCTTTTCAACCACAGAACCACCTGCTTGAAAATTAGAAGGTATGTTTCGCTAAAAATGAATAGAGTTCCTCTTAGAAAGAGTTTTACAAAACAGGACCCAAAGGAGATGGGGTTGCGAGGGTAAAGAGTGTTATAGAAAATTCCTGTTTTGTGAATTTAATTCATTTACTTGAAATTTGTTGAGCACGTTTCTTTAGTTGAATAAAATTACATTAAGAATGGAATTTACCCGGAAATCAACTCGAGGAGGAAGCGGGGAGTTATTTCGAGGGCGTATTGATGATAGTGGATGGGAGGCCGGTGAATTTCCTATATTCGAACCCTGCCCCCCGAGATGAACTTAGAATCAGTACTTGCGAGTCCCCCGGACCGGGATGTGGTGAAATTCCTTTTGGTGGGGTGCGTCAAGAAAGTTCTCGTGTTAAGAAGAAGTTCACCAAACCCATAAATTGTGAGGTGGTAGTGTAACACTGCGCTGGCCTCGGGACCAATCAAGAGAAACGCTATACTGGACAAGACAAATAGTCTCAACCCTAGGATTTCGGTGTGAAAAAGTCACCGGGCAAAGCGGGGACGCAACCCGGGATTTTAGACACACAGATAGCCGATCCCAGAACTGCAGATAATCAAAAAACCCGGAGATTCCGGGCATCAAACCGGAGTGTCCATTCCCCAGCTCCCTCCCTATCTCAAGCTAAGTCACCTTTTGATCTTCTCTTGTAGTAAAAAGTACCTTTTTCCCATATACTTGTGCTTAAATATAATTTAATAATGTTTTAAAAACTATACCATCAGTGTTTGATTTAGTGTGAGATGAGTGTTTTAATATTTTGTGAATTAGTTAGCTTAACTTGTAGTCATGATGCGATGTGAAATGAAGAACCGGGTTCCAAAAGTTTTAGAAATTAAATAAGTTAAAGCAGCATCGCATCAATAGACAAAATTCCCGTCTTCGAACTGCTAAGACTATAATATTAAGAATTTGGTTTGCATGTTTCTTTGTTGAATTGGAATCCGCTAAGAATGCTTTCAACGAGGTATTGATGATAAAAATTCGCATTTTTTGCTCTGCTAGATCCAGACTTGGAAAATTTAGCAGGGCATGTTTTATTTTATGGAGTAGAGATTAACTGAATGTTGCTTTGAGCGTGGAATCCACTTGATTGTCAAGTTAAGTGAGCGCAAAAAATCTTTTTCTACTTCTATTTTAGATATAAACAGAAATATTAAACATGGCAATCTATGTCCTTTTTATATCAAGAGGCAAGAGTTACAGCTATAAATATTTTTTTTTGAATACAAATCGAATTCTTAATGCTAGATATCCAATAATTCACTTATATGTAAACAGTATATATTTTATACAACATCGTGGAAATACCCAGCGAAGCGGGAGGGCAACGGCTGCTATATCTTATATAACAGTAAAAATTAAAATTTCGAAACTTCTTAAAATGGGCTTCAAGTGCTAGAAAAACATCTACAAAAACTGTGCAAGCACTAAGAATGAAAACAAATTTCGATTGAGTGAGTGGGCGAGTAGGGACTCTGAACCAAATTCAGGATACAGCCAGAACTCAGTCGTTGTAGAAATGAGAAACATTGAATGATTTGAAATCAGAAAAAACAGCTTTTTAAAGCTAATAAAAATAAAATACATTTTTAAAAGTAGGAAAGAACGATGTAAATTTAAATTTGTGATCTTGATAAATAATTTTTCACGGAAAATTAAAGTGATTTAAAGTAAATTAGAAAATAGCGAGTTCCTGGGAATCGAACCTGGGGCGATTCATTTCAAGTCAGCTACTATAACCATTAGCCTACGAAGGCTCGGGAGAGGAGTTAAAGTAAGCTTTTAAGTTAGGTGAGAAGAGTGAAATGAATTTATTTAAGAATTTTATTTGAAGAGAGGATCCTTCCCCCCGAAAGAATATTATTGGGTCTGTTAAAATTAGGATCAAGGGTATATTTTTTAATATCCAAGATCGAAGGATTATTAGTTATCAATTTTTTGAAAGAAGTTAGCTGCTAATTTCTTGATAAATTGTCCGATAGACATCATTTTGAAGGTGGATCTGAGGTCCTTATTCCTCATGAAACATCGAGCTTTTAATATTTGTCGGAGAATGATGATGCTTTGAGAAACTTTAATTTGATTAATATGAATTTTAGCTGCATGTACCCAGATTGGCATGGCATACTGATTAAAACTGATCTTAGGATTAGTGTGTAGATAAGCAATTTATTTTCTCTGTGCTCTAATATAGATATTCTTTCAATTAAGGGGTAGATTTTACAGACCGATTTTGAATTTAGAGTCAAGCGCTCGAGTACTTAATGGCTACTAGATTTGTCTCCCAATGTGCTGTTCACCACCACGTGCTCTCATTGGTTAATTCAAATAGCGCACGCTTACGTCACTTCCTGTTACACACATCCGTCCCTTTTCACGAAATCACTCCAAGAAATATCCAGCAAGCGAGAGGAAAGATGTTACACATCAAAAACGAATCTCTCGCAACGAAACTACGGATAGTGGTTGACGCTAGTGCACACGGAAGAAGAAATCAGATTGGAAAAGTCAGATGAAGACATGGAGTTATTTCAAGGAACCAAGAAAGTTTTTCCTTTTAAAAGTGAATGAGCCCACATGCTTAGTGTGGATCCAGATGCTGTAGCACAACTTGTCTCTATTGGGGAAGAAAGGGGATTATCTATAGACTTTCTCATCTAATGTACAGCTAATTTCTGCCGATGAGATGTGTGAAATTGAAGAAGTAAAACAGAAAGTGTGTGTGTTAACTCAAATTTAAAAGCCTTAAGCAACGTTATATTTGCGCAACGTCATTTGTGTTTTAAACGCAAATCTTTGCAAGATACGCGAGAAGTATAAAAACTTACTTAGAAACTTCTTTTTATCCAACGATTTGATGTTATGAGAAGGCGACAAACATTGCAAAAAAGAACGAAGACAAGGAAAGCTACAATGCGAAAAAAGGTTAGACAAGTCTAGAATGAGTGACATCGATTCTCAAAAACAACAAAATAGTGTTTTTAAACGGCGAGTGACCGTTCATAGAGATTTGTATTCTGGGGGAAAAGCCGTAACCCTTGCATCATGCGTTGGAGAGAGAGGAGAGAAAAGTGCAAAGTAGAGAGAGAGAGAGACCTCCTCTCCTGGTTGGATGGCTGCTGGCGAAAAATTAAGAGGGGAAATCGGAACTGAAAATTAAAAACGACCGGGGTATTTAACCCAACGTGAATGGGGAGAACATGGAGAATTAAAGGAGAAAAACAACGCTGAGAATGCCCTTCTTCTACGCATCCCCTGTTAAAACAGAAGCGGAACTGGATGTTTGCCTTCCTCCTCAAGCGAACACTTTGAGGAGGAGCCCAGGAGGTGAAATGATCCATTCTTATGTAGATTTGACTGATAATACATAATGCATCCTTATTATTAATATTTTTTGTCAAGGTTGTATATGCATATTTGTTTTTAATATTCATTTAAAGTGGTATATTCATAGTTTGCTAAGAAACTTTCAATTATATACATATTTAGTGTTGTTTACATGTGTACTCTTAGAATTAATTCAATAATGCTATTTGTGAAGCTTGATATTTATAGTAAAATAATTTTGGTTTGCTTACTTGCTATCTGAATATAAAGAGTAACGAAAAGTTAAGAGAACATTGTTTGTATCATAAATCTTAATTTTCATATGTGTATTTCTTTATATGTACGTGGGTAGCAATGTATTGTATTTTAATAGTGTACTGTTTTTTTTGTTTATTGTATCATGATTTTGTAATTATTTTATGTTGAAATTTTTTTTAAAATTTGTCAAGGTGAACGATATGTTGAGTGCCTCACCATTTGTTGTGTTTACATCGCTTCGCATATGCAGCGAAGTGAAAGGATTCACGTTGGGCGTGTCCACGCTTAAAGAAGAGAGTGTAACTAGATTTATTAAAAGCAGAAACTATGAATAGCAGTATTAATAATAGTCATAATTTCCTTTGCCTTAAATTTATAACTAAACAACTAGCATTAAAGGACTGGTCACTGAATGCAAGATTATCTTGGGATATTAATGATATTTTCTATAAATAAAAAAAAAGAAATCAGTATTTAAAAAAAAAACAATCAACCTGCTCCAAGAACTCTGTATCTCTAAAGCAGATATTCTTCAATGGTGGATCCCTCCTCCACTGCGATCTGCGAAAATCATAAAATAAACATCTATACTAATGAACTGCCTTTTCAAAATAAAGATCTTCCTGATATCATAGTGCAAAATATGTTTATTGATTACATCCAGACAAATTTTAATAACATCATCCTAATAGCAACAGATAGTTCAAAAACTACAAATCAAATATCAATCGGAATATTGATCCCCAAGAAAAAAGTTCGACATAATTCCTTACTGAAAGAAATGATTTCAATTTTCACAGCTGAAGCTATAGCCATATGGACTGCGTTATAAAATTGGGTTACTGAAGCAGAAAATTATGTTATCCTGATGGACAGTTTATCAGTTTTAAAAGTATCCAAAATATTCAAAGAAAATCCAATACGATAATTTTAAATTTAAGTTCAACTTTGCAAGAGAGTCTCCAAATAGTTCAATCCATTACATTCATTTGGGTACCAGCAGATAAGGTAGGGCCGGCGCTAGCAGTTTCACCTCCCCGGGCAAAGAGGTAAAATGCCGCCCCCGTTTATAACAAAAATTAAAAGAGAACCTAAACCCTTCCCCCACTTAATGGTAAAATAAAACGTGAGCAAAAAAATTGCTATCAATTACGTTGAAGTTTTGATTAGCAAAAAATATTAATTTATGTTTTTGGCACTAAATTAAAATTAGGTTTGCATTAAAAAAAAGAAAAGAGTCATTTCTAGTGTATAATTATAAAATACATATATTAAAGAAATACTAAAACAAATTATAGAACCACTAAATATTAAAACTTAATTACATATTAAAAATGAAACTTAATACATTTAAAAACCGAGAGTTAAAATACTTAAAAGTGTTTCTTTCTCACTTTTAATTCTGAGAATTTTTTTAATAATTTCTTTAACATTAATTTCTTCAGCCAGTTCATGTTCATTGACTATTGTTGTCAAGCCGTTTAGCCAATCCTAGGTAGTTGTGGAGCGTTAAAATTTTTTAATCAATTTTAATTTGGAGAAACTCTTTTCTCCATTTGCCACACTTATTGGGAGAGTAAGCAATATTTTTAAAACTATACCGAGATTTGGAGCAAAATCAAAGTTTGATATGAATTTTAAAATCTCGATTGGACATTCTTTTTTATTTAACAAAGCCAAAACCGCTACTATCTCGTCTGCCAGGTCCAGAGCGTTTATATTTGATGAATTCCCATCAGTTAACACTTTTTCTAGATCTTTACAATACTTTAGTACGTCGTTTTGAGGAGTATCTTTTAAATCACAAGAGTATAAATGATGAATGTACTCAAAAATTCATTAACGTGTTTTGTATTTTAAATGAACTTCTATCGTCCTTTATAAGAGACTAAAGAAATTATTTTTGTACAAGAGGCAAATAATATTTTTTTCATTTGAATAACAATGTCAATCGAAAATGTTTTAAGACGATTACAGTACTTTCAAGTTACGAAAACACACATACTTAAATATGTTAATCAACAAGAAAATATTCTACGAACTGATGACACTTATATTTATGTATGTGAAACGAAAAATAAATAAATAAAATAGAAAAAGCACTAATGCACAAAATAAATTTTTTTGACTTTATCTTACGCAATGATTAAAATTCCTAGGCATTAAACTTTAAAAATCTAAAATATAATTTGAAAATGAAAATATCGTTACCTTTTTTGTTGTATGACTTAGTCTTGTCTGCATAAGCACAGGAAGCTAAAAGAATTAGTTCGGAAGTCAAATTGACACAATATTCCCTCAGTTTTCTTCGAAAAAGTGTCTCTTTCTCAGGGTCATTCTGCCCCTTTCTTTTTATTCATAAAACTTAACCGTGCTTTTCATCACTTTTGTTGAGACTAATTTCTTTCAAAATCTCTTTCAGTGGTACCCGAATTCACGTATACAAAGCTGTAAAAGTTGTAGGGTGAGTGAGTTAATATTAACGTCGCACTGTTCAGCTACACGAGGGCTTTTGGCGACGGACCACGTAATTTTGAACCATGGTCAAGTGACGTGGACGACACCTGAGCTGGCACCACCTCTCCTAACTACCACACCACACCAACGGGAGGACGTTTCAGCTCTCGACAGATTTAACGTGCATCGCTGCCCTACACGGCGGGTTTTTAGTGGTACTGGGATCGAACTCATGACATGCCTGCCATGGTTGGATACCTTAACCACTGGGCTACCGCAGCCCCCGTAAAAGTTGTAGGAAATTAAATGAAAGAGAAGGAACCGGATGCCGAAATTCATCTTTATCGCCTCCTCTCCCTTTCCGCATGGAACCAGCATTGGGAAACAGGGCTTTAAATCAGTGCTAATCAAACTTTCAATATTCGCGACCCAATATTCAATCATCATTTTAATCGCACCCCCTTCATACAATAACAATGTATTGAATTCAATAATACTATACTTTGACACTATAGCTACAATACAACTTTATTCTCTTATGTGCCAATGACGTATATTAACGTCTAGCTCAGCCAAAGCCTTGATTTTCTGGACGTATATATACGTCTATCTGGAGTATGATCTTTTCTGAGCACAGCTATCCATAAAATTATTCCTGAGGCCTTGGAATGCAATAAAAGGACCTTGATAGTGTTTGCGAAGGATTTACTTATTTATTCCTTTTCTCTCCCCCCATAAAAAACATCAAAATACGCACTTCTATGGGGAAAACGGTGGCATTGGGGAGCAAATCACGTAGCTTTTAATCGGCTGTGAAGGAATCAATTATAAACCGTAGAAATTGTCGAGATAAGTGTTAATATAAGCCCATGGTGTCACTGTTAGTTATCAAACTTGTTCTCAACTTAGTATTGTTAAATTAATAATAAAATACATTGTACGGTACTGATACATTTAAAAGTGTATTATATTAGTGTAAATGTGTATTTTATGTTTTATTATATCAGAAAGTATTTTGTTTGTTTACTTTCATTAAAGTGATAATTTTTTAAATAATCTTTTGTTTTCGCCATTTCAATATACTCGCAGCCAGCTTGTACAGTTATCACGCCCCCCAAGGAGGTTCACCCCACACTTTGGGAAACGCTGCTTTAAATACTATTGAATACTAGTTAAAAAAGTTTCTCTAGGACTCCATAGAAAACGTGAATATTTTGCATACACATTTTTAATTTTTTCTCTTCGAATTATTATTTTGATTGGTGGAACCCCTGGGTATATCTCGTGGAACCCCAGGGGTCCGTGAAACACAGTTTGAAGACCACTGGTTTATATTAATGGATTAATGCAGTGTTTCTCAAACTGTGGGGAGCGCCCCCCTGGGGGGCGCGATAAACTTACAAGGGGGGCGCGAGCATATCGAAAATAAAAGATTAAAATAAATTTATTTACTGGAATGAAGTAAAACAAAATACTTTCTGACATAATAAAAAAATACACATTTACACTAATATAATTTATATATCTGCGATATTACGTCATAAAAAATTAAAGCTCCTACTTCTATTACGGTTTCTTTTCAAACCAAAATGAGAAAAAACAAAACCCAGACCCATAATCGAAAAAAAAATTTAGGAAGATAAAAAATTCATCACTGTTATATTATTATTGTCATCAGCTGTAGGCAGCAGAGATGTAGTTGCTGCGTTTGACCTTCGAACTTACTTGTACGGTTAGTTATAATCCCTGCTCTTATGTATTTGTTTTTTAATTTAGGGAAATTGCAAATAAACTATTTCTGCTGTGATTTTTTCCTTGTAAAATATTTTTATGATTTTTGGAAAAGCACAGAGAGCTCTTTGAAGGATTACTTGGCCAAGATTTATTTCTATGAGTTATTCCCAAACATATAAAAAAGTATAATGAAAAACGTTTTACATAATTTTGAACATCCATATTGTAATGAATACCCTTTTATTCCGAGCTGTCACGCCGAGCACAGAGTGCACAAAATCGGTAATTCTGGCAAAACTGTTTAATTGTTACCAATGGCTCTGACACTCTATCCTCCTGTTTGACAGTCTTAACGTGTGAACTAAAACATATTTGTCACATATCTCCCTCTTTTTTGGGAGTGACAAACGTTTTTTACAATCTTAAGGTACTTGTTTTGACTGGAGTTCCAAGTGTGATAACTTTTTTCCGAAATATTTTTCTGTGTTCTTGAAAGTAGGTGAGTATATTTTCTCTTAATTAAATTATTCGGAATTACGATTTTTATTGTGTACTATAAAAATAATTATAAAAAAAGATTAGGGTGCTCAATAACCCCACTCGACCATTAGTATCGAGTGCGTGCCTGCTCCAGGTTTAAAACATGTTGAAGTCTTTTCACTTTAAATATTAAAAATAATACAATTATTTCTCATCCGAATTTTATATTATTGTTCATTATTCAACATCAATTCTAAATGCTAATTCTGTGAGGCTTAAAATTACAGTTCGCTTAAAACTAATTATAATTTGAGCAATGATTTTAAAAAATCATTTTACATTTTTGTAAACATTGTTGCGCACTTGGCTTTACTCTCCTTACAATCCAGGTATTATATCAATAATGTTTTATTTTCTTATAAATGAACTCGTGCAAATAGTGGGTACTTCAGCCGGTATACTTTTAATGTATCAGTACTGCATAGAAGTATTTTATAACTAATTAATTAATGCTAAGTTAAGAACAAGTTTTTTTTTCTCAAAGTACTAAATACCTTGGTATTACATTTGATAAAAATCTCACTTGGAAAACACACATTCAAAACACGCGTCAAAAATTCCGGAAATTAATGTTTAAACTTTTCCCCTAATTGGCCGGAATTCGGATTTATCTAGAAATAATAAAGTGCTTTTATTCACAGCCGTTATGCGTCCCATATTATCTTATGGGTGCCCAGTGTGGGGATACGCCGCTAAAACTAATATCAATATCTTAGATACTCTACAAAATTCTACAATCCGAATGATCGTTAAAGCCTCAAGGTACATGAGAAACGACGACATTCGGAAAGCTCTTAAAATCAAAAGTTTTAAATTCTATATCCAGAAAATAGCTAAAAAGTTCTTTAACTCTCTGCAATTCACCAATAATAGCAATATGATAAACTCAAATACCTATACTCCTCATGACTCTACTAAAAGACCGAGAAGAATACTTCTCGACTCGTACAATCCACCATAATTTTAATAACCCGTGCCATTTTTGCACAACTATTGCTAAATTTTTTAATTCTATATTTATTTTTGTTTTTCTTCTTAAAATTTGTCGTATCCCCACCATCCGGGCTTGCCCCTCCCCCTTAGTCTTAAATTTCTCTTTGAGAGACTTGAGCAGCCTATGAGAGTCGATTTCATCTCCCGCCATGCACCAGTAAGAGAGCTCCCTTTCAGCTCTCCGCCATGAACTCAGAAATCCGCACGACCCAGGAAATTACTCTTAACGATTGGCTCGACCAATCAGCTGCTTCCTACATGCTAGCAGGATACAGCCCACAGTCGTTCCACATATATTTTTCGGATATGGGATGGAGGCTCGCTTCGCGAGCCATATTCCCAGAAAATGTCACCGTAGTAAGAACAAGTTTTTTAAGTATTAGCGACTTCCATGGGCTTGTCTTACAGAGCAAATTTTTCAAAGGAATGCTTATGATTAGAAATTGATCAACTGAGTTCTTTCTAAAAAAAGCTGATATCTATATTTTGTCTTCTAAGCAGCCACCGTATTTTGCAATATGTTCCAGTTTAAAAATTAGAGAAAGGAAAAATAACATAATAATTATCCTATTACTTAATATTTTTTTTGCTTAAAAGCAACATATACAAAATTTAATACTTATGTCATGAATTTGTACGGTATATAATTAAGATTATTGCTTTAGCGTAAAAAAAAAGTGCATTATTATTGCATTCAGTACATTATTAATGTATAAGGGGGGCGCGATAAAAATTGTGATTGATAAGGGGGGCGGCAGTATTGAAAGTTTGAGAAGCACTCGATTAATGTGGCAAGTGGCATGTAACTTACGGAGTGCCTGTCCCGGAACGGGACGTACCTCCTCATCAGAATTTTAGAATTAAGAGCCGAATTAATGGGATTACTTAAAATTAAATTAAAAGATATAATAAAAATGGGCAGAACAATTCTGCTGGAACGGCGACAGAGTGAATCTGTCGGCCGAAGGAACATTCGCACCACTTTCCTGCGATCTGATTGGCCGAGGCCGTTCGCTCGCAGAGAAGTGGGCGTGCACTCGATTAATGTATTCTCTCGGCGCATCAACTTTGATTTTCTAGCTCTTAAAAGAGCTTTTTTATTCTCTTTTAAAATATTTTTAATGTATTTCACCCAGTTAATTTTTAAATATTACAAAACTTCTTTTATTAAATTATCATTTAAATTAATACTTTTCTAAAAAGGGCAATGGTATAATTCTGTACAGCATCTTAAAATTCCAGGATAGGAGATTAAGAGTCCGGAAGGACTAAGAGCTCCAACAGTCATCCCAACGCTAGTAATGTATTCTCTATTGGTCATTTTAATAAAAAAATTTAAAAAAATAGAACCCACTTAAAAAAAGCAGTAAAAAGTAAAATTGTTTTTAAACGACTTCACTGAAGTAATGTAAAGTAAATCCACATATATTTATCGTCGGGCATCTTATGTTGTTGTTTTTTTTGGAAAGTAAACCATATTTAATCGGAAAACTTTAATTTTTTTCCACCCCTTAATATTAACCCCAAAGACAAAGGGTTTAGTTTTTCAAAAGTTTTAATTTTGCCTTTTATTTGGATTCCCAGCGGCTTTATTCACATCAAATTTTAATTATTTTCAGAAGCTTTTATTTTTAATCAACCCCTAAATGTTACCCCCAAAATTAGGGGATGACATTTTAAACCACCTTTTTAACAATGATACCAAACTGGTAACATACCCTATCAAACAAAAAAAATCATTCAAATCTGTTGAGATATGCCGAAGCAATCGCTGAACAAACATAAAAAAAAATTGACCGAATTAATAACCTTCTCCTTTTTTGAAGACAGTTAAAAATACATGAAAAAGCCTCGTTTAAAAAAGAAACATCCTGTAGAAGCTTGAGAAAAACTGAATATTTTTTAATTATTCTTCTCACTTTACTTTAATAACAGACACAAGTTCAGAAAAAAGGCCCAGTAAATAGTAATTGTATTATAACGCACTCTACTTCACCAGCAACCAATCTGCAATGCAATTATTTCATAAATAAAACAATAGAACTGCCTTTTCTAAAAAAAAGTCACTAGATTTACAGAGTTGTCACTGTACTGAACTGAACTGAATAATGTTAAAAAAAAATTTTGATTTTTTTAAGTCTAAATTGTGGCAATTTTGGATGTTTATTTATTGGCTGTTTTCT
>BMAU01001477.1:0-11401 GCA_019973935.1 Trichonephila clavipes | reverse complement strand
TAAACTGTACTAGGAATTGAATGTTTTGTTTGTTGTCGATATAGTACTCTGTTGTTGTGTTAGACATTTAAAAAGTCGGATCCAAATTTTATGATCTCTCCTTTGTGTTGCTGCTTTTCCAATCCCAGTTCCATGATCTCAATGAAAGTAAGCACACCGGATTCGAACCTGATCTTGTTCGCATCGGTTGGCAGCAACTGCCATGCAAATCGAGCGAGTATTTAAACTCGCCCATGTTAGTTTTTCAAAAGAAGAGAAAAGGAAGTATAAATGGAAATATAAGAAGCGGTAAAGTGAGTGGTTTAACTCCTAGAGGGAGAGAAAGGATGGTTGACAATGCAACTGCAGGTTGCATCACCATTTTAGATTAGAAATTCATTTTACAATATTAGAAGATTGCCTGAATCGGATGTCTCTTGGTATGTTGCTTTTTGAACTTATTGTTTTTTTTATCGCTCCAGTAATGAGCAAAGTGACTTTCATGATTGATTATTAAAGGCCAATTTTAAGAAACTGTTTTTCGTCTTCATGCCTCCTCGACACATAAATTTCACTGCTAGCTTTGCAAAATTTAAATTAGTTTACCAAGTAAATGATAAGCAAATTTAGGTTATGGGCCCAGTCCATGTACTGTGTCGAGGCAGGCTAAGCAGTTGAACCAGGCCATGAACTTTTATCTATTTTTAAATACTGTTCCAGTCTAGAACTATTTTTATGAACTCTGTTGCTAGTACCTAAATCGTCAGTAAGGAGAGCTATGGAGTTTAAAACCAGATATCAGTGTTGACTCCAATAACTGGGTTCACGTGGAAGCATGATATGCAAGTAGCCTCCCATGCATTATGGTTGCTGGCAGTTTATATCACACACCCAAGCCAGAGCAACCAGATGAAGAGGCAACATACCAGGAAAATTGGATCTATAACTCTCGCAAGGATAGATGTTATACGTTGATCTATACTAACATCAGTTCAGATTTCCAGAGCACATCCCGATGGCAGGAAATCGCCCCGGGCGGATGATGGCGGCGCGTGGGAGGATATATTCGCCAAGGTCGCTTCGGAACCAGTCACAAAAGCAAGGGTAATTCAGCCATTAAGATCAAATTTCGGAGCAAGGAAATACCAGCCAAGGGGAAGATGCTGCGAATCTACATAACTTCGTGTAAGAACCTGGCAGCCGGCCAGGCCACGCAAGAAGCGGGTCATGGCACCGGACCGAAACCGGGTGCATGGGGTGGATCAATTAATAGGGTGGCTTCACCTATAAAGAGACCAGTCTACTGATGCAACAAATCTACAGATGGAAAGAAGAGGACTTCCAGAGGTTCGTCACCTAAAGTTGGAAGCAGAGCTGATATTTAGAGAGCCAGTCGTCCTTCAGTTGATGAAACAAGATTTGGAGAAGCTGGAGAATGCTTGCCCGAGGCAGTTTCACTTCCGAAGAGTCGAGCGCGTTACCTGGTGCTGGCGGCTGCGCTCAGCGGAAGTCCAAATGTGGCGAAGAATGATTGCCAAAGAAGGTTGGTTGAAGGTTATTCCCAACTGTAAAACTATTAAAAATGTTAAACAATATATTAAGACTCATAGGATCCGAATGCGTGTATGTAATAAGTGCGGGCACTCTTAAAGTAAACTGCAAACGAGAAAATCTCTGCAAAAGGCATCTCTCCTTCAACTGTAAAATGAAACTTTTATCCACCCAGGGGTTTAATATAAATTTAAAAGATTTGGTGAGGCTGAGTCGTAGTCTTTTTCGAAAGCTGAGATAAAGCAACTCCTCGGAAAACTAGTTGTATCTTATTTAAGGAAAACTCTGGATAAAGGTGTTTGGAAGCAATAGATACTGCTGCCAACGAGTCATTTTTTGTAATGACAAGGGGAGTTTATTGCAGATCTTAAAAACCGATAGCTAACTTTGTAAGAAAATGTCGTTAGCAGCGGAGGATAAAAGCTGTCCCGTAGAAGGGATCGGCACAACTTAGATTTACGGGGTAAAATATAAGGGGGAGTTTTTCATGAAATAGCTTTTGACTGATGTATTATTCCTAATCCTCAGTTGAGGAGGAAAATTTATTATCCGGTTCCAGATTAAGTAAAGGTGCGCATTTGTGGGTACTAAAGGTAAAATTAATGTTTTTAATAAAAACTGGATAAAATTGTTCTCGAGCGACACGCCATGAAAATTTGCGTATTTTTTAAGCCGGATCATTTTTATTATACCAATGAAGTAAAAGAAATTAAGTTTTTTTGTGATGTAACCACTAAAACAAAAAACGGATCAATAGGAAATATGGCATCAACGCTTTTGTCGTGGTTAATAACGATTACTTGGTAAAAACTAGTAAAAACTGATAATGTAAAGGTCTCCCACGCTTAACTGATAATGGTAAGACTCTGGTTGTATACCGTATAAATTAGCAAAGTCAAGAGTTTCATTCAAAAAAGATGGGGGCCCGTAGATCCATTTTGTCCATTGGAAGTGCGCTTATGGGCCTCTCTGGTCCAATGCCAACTGAAAACTTAAGGCGGTAATAAATATTTCTTGGCGAGTATAATATGGTGATTATTTAAAGGTGACTGTTATTTCCCATCCAAATCTGACGTATTTCATACGTTTATAAGATTCAAAAACGAGCAGAACACGTTTCTAAGTACGCAGAAAGAGTGTAATAGCAGTTAGAGAACGATGGCGGACCTTGCGGGATTTTGTAATGAATATGGATAATTTCTTGACAGAACTCGGTATAAAGCATGCGAAATTGGCACAAATTCATATATGCCAGAAGTGAATGGGGTCACGGAGATTCAATTTAACCGCTCTAGAGGGGCATCAAAACATTGCCGTCTAGTGAAAAGTTCCCCCCAGCAAGTTTTTGGGGAGAAGCATTACTTTGTTTCACTTATGCGTGGAATCTAATTTGTCTGGGCAGTAACAAAACGCCTTTCGAAAAATATTCAGGTGAAAACCATCGGTATTGCATCTAAAACCTTTTTGGATGTTTGGCATATGCTGGTGTGCCAAAACAAATTAGAAAAAATTCGATATGCGTGCGAAATGGGAATTATGATGGGATACGCACAACGTACTAAAGGGTTATAGAATATGGTTGATAGATGAAAATAAGTGGTATCTGAGCTACTATTGTAAGATTCGATGAAAATAAGGGGAGTTAATTTTAGACCAAAAGATTAATAGTAACCTTGGATATAATTTTAAACCTTCTGATTATTATTATGATGAGGATCATTTTGATAGAGTAAAGATTCATTAACGAGTCGTTTAGTTTCAAGACAGGTACGGAAACGCCCTCAACATCTGAAAAACCAGATGTATCTTCCGATAATCATAGCTTGATATGTACAGAAAGTTAAAACAGTTCGAAATATGGTAGGAAAAATAGCACTGGATCTAACATGTATATTATAGTATATAGAAGAGAACAACCGATAAAAATCTTTTAACGAAATAGAGAGATACTGTAAGAGCATAATATTGAGTATGATCCTGGTTTATTTTAATTTTTTAGAAAAGATAATGCCGAATCCCAGGGATTTTCAGATTTGTCAGAGCAACAAGAAGCTCTCTTATGGTTGAAGTAACTATTCCTGATTATTTTACAAACAGGCGATAAGATCCAGAACGCACATCTAAATGGCATGATGCAATGGATAAAGAAATTAACGGCATAATGATGGAACGTAAATTGTGGGATTTAGTTGATCATCCGGAATATAAAAAATTTTAGAAAACCGTTGGGTTTATACCATTAAATATGATGAAAATAATAAAATTGATTAATACAAGAACCCGCTTAGTTGCGCGAGTAACACACAATTTACGAGGTGAGTCATTTGACGAGGTATTTCAAAGAATACAAATTAGAACTTTCAAAGTTAAATCATTAAAACTAGGAGATGTTATTCGGAACTCAGTTTTTGCTACAAATACTTTAGGATGGCGTCAAAGTAATCAATGGGAGGGTTCATAACCCTTTATAGACGAAACTGTTCGGCGAACTTTCTCAACAAAGTCAGTTAGTCTGTTCCGACCATGGAAGCTGAGTATGTTAGTTTAACAGAAGCTATTTATGAATTCATTTGGTCAAAGAATGTACCCGATAATAAAAGTTTAAATTGTGAATTAAGTGAAAATAATGTTTGTGATAATCAAGCTGCTATAAGTTCAAAGTCACTGGTAGAAAGAGAATTATAGAACAAAACATATCTGATGTTCATTATAAGCTTCTAAGGAATTTGGTGATATACGACGGGCTTTTTAAAATTAAATATATAGGTACCAAAGAAACTAATTTAGGTGGACATTTTTGCAAACCTAGCCATGGCTAAGGAAAAATTTATTAGAATTTTTGTAAAATTATTTCTTTTTAAGCATAATTTTTATTTATTTAAGATTATGAAATATTAGTTTGTTTATTACAGTAAAGATTTTGTAAATACAAATATTATGTTTAAATTGTATAACATGCTGATTATAGATTAAAAATTAATTTACTGATTTGTAAAAAAAAATAATGGTGCAAATTTGGAAAGAAGAAAGGGTAGTTGTTAGACATATTTTCGGATCCAAATTTTATGATCTCCCTTTGTGTTGTTTTTCAATCCCGTTCCATGATCTCAATGAAAGTAAGCACACCGGATTCGAACCGATCTTTTTGAGTTTCGCATTTGTGGTGGCAGCAACTGCCATGCAAATCGAGCGAGTATTTAAACTCGCCTCATGTTAGTTTTTCAAAAGAAGAGAAAAGGAAGAGAAACGGAAATATAAGAAGCGGTAAAGTGAGTGGTTTAACTCTAGAGGGAAGAAGAGCTGGTTGACAGATATTGCAGGTTGCATCTCTGCACTAAGATAAAAAATTCATTTTACAATATTAGAGGAACTTTAGGGGTTCGAATCGGATGTCTCTGGTAATGTTGCTTTTTGAACTTATTGTTTTTTTATCGCTCCAGTAATGAGCAAAGTGACTTTATGATTGATTATTAAAGGCCAATTTTAAGAAACTGTTTTTCGTCTTCATGCCTCCTCGACACATAAATTTCACTGCTAGCTTTGCAAAATTTAAATTAGTTTGTTACACAATAAGTGTAACAGTTTTGCCATATGATTGCTAATTTTAATTTGAAACTTTTCTCTTAGTGTTTCAAAGTTAGGTGTTTCTAATGCTAATTTATTAATATTTTGTGTTTGTTTGTTTTATGCTATAGATTTGGAATTTTTGTTTGCTTCGCTTATAGGCGCTTGTTAAATTGTGGTTTTGGCTAAATGAATATGCTGTCAATAATTTTGTCTCGCTTGTGTTGCTAAACTGTACCACGTAGGACTTGAATGTTTTGTTTTGTTGTCGATATAGTTATACTATTCTGGTTGGTTTAGTTAATTTTCTTTTATTCATGGTAGCGCTTGGGCAAGATTATTGAATTGAGTGTTGATATTAATTGGGATTTTATTTTAAGGGTTTTGGGATTTTTAATTGCAGTTTTGTGTTGGTATTTGGAAATAAGTTTATGGTCAGATAGTGGTATTGCGGGAGAAGTCGATGAATTATTTGAAATTGCAGATAAGTTTAGTTAGTGTTATTGTATATCCAAAAGTATGTGGTAAAATTCGAGGAGTTTTTTTATATATGGAAATGGAAAAATTGAGTTGTAATAACTATGCGGCCTTATGTGCTTTGAGAGGAAGTTGTTTTTATTGATGCTGAGAGAGATGGTAATTTGAGTTAAGGATTTTGTGCGATTTCGAAAGTAACAAGTTGATGGCGGAATTTAGGATAAAGTCGGAATTTCAACGTGATTGTGTGGTATGTTTAAGGATGCTTTGAATATGGAATCTAGAAAGTTCGAGTTGAGGATTATGTGGAGATTACGCGCAAATAAGTTGATGGGCATAGATGGGTTTTTAGTTAATGCAGTGCCGTGGAGAAGTCAAATTGGAAATTATTTGGAGTTTGCAGATAGTAAGTTCAGTTAGTGTTATTGAGGTACAGGATATGAATAAGAATCTGAGAGAGTAAGAAGAACTATTTTTGGAATGATTAAGGAATCATTTTAAGGCTACTGAGAATTTTGGGTTAAGGTTATAGAGTGATAGTTGCGTGAAATTATTTCGATAGTTATCGATAGTATAGTTGGAGTTGAGCGATATTATTGTTGAAAATTGAGGGTTCTCTGTTTTTTTTTTGTATATTTGTTGCGAGTATAGTGAAACATTGTGAGGAGTTCTTTTTTTCAGTATTTAGAATTGATACATTGTATTATATGGAATGTTAAAAAGTGATGTTGATTAGTGAAGTGAATTTTTGGGGGAATTATCTTCTAATTATGTGTAGCACTTGTAATAATTTTTTTGCTTTTTTTGTTTTAGTTGTAAAGTGCGCATTTTACTCTCCTTGTGTATCTTACTCGTATGTCATGGAGTTTGCATTATCGTTTATGTTTGCTAAATTTTTTCTGGAAATTTTCAACTGCATTTACGTTCTGGAATTCAGCTCTCAATATGGGGAATTCGCATATATTTGAATGTTGAAAGAAATTTTTTTTTTTTCACTCTCAAATTTTTTTTTAAAAGAATAGTATTATATTTTAAACTATAGTGATTATTTTTTTTATAATCCAGTTTGCATGGTTTTTTGTCTTAATTGTACATTCTGTCTCTTGTATCGACGGTGGCTTGCAATTGTCATATCGCAAAAGATAGTATGTTCTGTTTTTTTTCCTTCTGCCTTTGTAAACATTGGGGATGCATCCTGATCAAATGCACACTCATATAGTTTGCAATTCTAAATTTAATCGCATTAATTTTTTTTATTAATTTCAATCTGTAACCAATGCTTGTTGTGAATTTTTTAAATTTCTTAGGCTACTACATTCTCTAGAGGTTATAAATTTTTTTCCGTGTACACTTTCGCTTCAATTTATAGATTTTAATTGCAAATCTGAATTTAATTACATTTTTTTTTTTAATTTTAAATCGTAACCAATGCTTGTAGTGAATTTTAAAAATTTCTTAGGCTATTAAGCATTCGGAGGTTATATATTTTTTTACCTATGCGCACCCATCGCTTCAATTTCTAACTTTTAACTTTTAAATAAATTTTTTTAACAAAAGATTGTAATCATTGCTCTTAGTGAATCATTGCAATTTATTATGCTTTGAGCATTGTTGAAGGTTAAAATAATAATTTTTTTTTTTGTGGTCTGATACATGCACATCATATTAGTCGTGTCAGGATTTCGATGTTATACGATTATGAGGTGTCTGTTTCTTGTGCCACGTTTGTATGATTATATATGTTTCACTTATTGTTATTTATCACAAAGTATTTTGTTCGATGCTCGTATGTGTGGTTATTGGATACGAAGCTGTTATATATGCAATTTTTGAATTTACTATGTATTACTCGTCTTATTTCTTTTATGATTCAGTGGCACATGATTCTTTTTGTGATTATTCGATTATTTCATTTTTGTTATTTTATATAATGTTGTCCTTTGAATTGTTTGGTGACCCATTATTTGACAATTATTTGTTCGTAACATGAATTTAATTGTAGTTGTTAGTAGTTAATTTTCCCCCCTCTCACCGTTAACGGAATTGGGACTTAATTTTTGGAATTTACTTTATAATTTTTTTTCTTCCTTTCTGTTACATTTTCAATTGTAAATTGTAGGAATGACGCGGTTTCTGCTTGTAGTCTGCGGCGGAAGTCAAATGGGGTCAAGTTTTTCTTTCTATACACTGGTTTTGGTTTCATGACTAATATGGTTTCCCAGGGAGACAATTATTTCTCTTACAGCATGCATCAACTACTTCTTCACCACCTGTCGGGGTCACAGGGATGGCCGAGCTTCTCGTATAGTTGAAGGAGTCCAATGGATGGCATCGTTCAAGGATTGAGAGAATTGATGTTTTCCGTTTTTTCTCCTGATGGGACAATTATAGTGAAGGACTCCAGTGGATGGCATCGTTCATGATTGGAGAGAATTGATGTGTTCCCTGTTTTTCTCCTCCTTGATGGGACAATTCTGCTTTATACGTTATTGTGATTTTTTGTGCTGTATTTGAGAGAGGGGAGGAGTGATGGGAGGGGCCAGACTTCAAAAATTTCAAAGTCAACTTTTTTGGAATTCTCACTGAGGGTGGAATTCCTCCGACAAGGAGTGTCAAAAGTTCCCGCGCCTGGGGGTCACTAGACCATAAATGGGATGCGTCAACAGATTTCCCGCGCTTCCGAAAGTGCAATAAACCCTATGCTGTAACTCTGCGCTGGTTCTGGGACCAATCAGAGGCAATTATGGACAAGACAAAGAGTCCGCTCTAGATTTTAGGTGAAAAAGTCGTAAAATAAAAAAAATCGGGACGCACCCCTGGGATTTTGACACACAGAGAGACACAGACAGAGCTGATCCCAGAGCTAGAGAATCACAAAATAAACTTCCGCGGGGACCCCGGGCGCCAACCATGTCCATTCTCCTACCCTGCTTCATCCCTCTCTCAAGCTAAGTTAAATTTTTTAATCTTGTAGTGAAGTAAATTTCAGATCTTTGTGATTCAAAAAATAAATTTAATAATGTTTTAAAACTATACGATCAGTGTATAATATTTATTGTGAGATGAGTGTTTTAATTTTTAGAATTAGTTAAACTTTAATTAATTGTCATGATGCGATGTGAAATTAAAGAATCTGGGTTCAAAGATTTAATAGGATTTATTAAGTTTAAAAATAGCATCGCATCAGTCTCGAAGATATTGACGACTTAGAGGGGTGCTAACTCTAAAAACATTTTTTTTATTGGAAGACCCATTACTTCCATTTCCCGGAACTCCAATCTTGCTAGACGCGTCCAGAAAACACACTTTCTCGGTGGCAAAAAATTAACAAAAAATAGTCTCAACATATGCTTGGACAAAATGGTCTCGCGACTTATTTAAACAATTTACAGCAACGAAACAAAATGGCAATTTCAAAAAAGAAAGATAACGTGAAATTTAATACAATGGTCCTGATAAAGGATAATAACCTTCCAGTAAATAAATGGAACTTCTTAGGTCGCATTACAAAAAGCTATTTCCTGGTACGGGATGGGAAGCGCTGTTCGCGTAGTGGAAATAAAAAAACCAATAAGGGAAATATTAGACGCAGCATTAGGAAAGTGTACTTTCTGGCCCTTGGACAATTAATGTGTAATTTGTGAAAATAAGCTTCTTTCTTTGATTTATGTAAAAGTATTATTTATTTATTATGTTTTATACATTCTTGATTTGTGTAATTTCTGTGAGTGTATTGGACTGAATGTAATTCAACGGGGGGCGGATGTTCAGTCCAGCACTGTATTCATTATTTGTCACGAATGCCATCCGCCAACTGAGCACCTCCGCCAATGTTCTCGGTGTAACCCCCTCCGCATCAGTTGTAACTTCCATCTTGGAACAGTGTGCGAATAGGGCAACCGTCGTCGTCAATAAAACAAATTGCTAGTCCAAAAGTCGCATCGTTTTCATGTTAAAACACGAAACCAGCATTTGATTACGAACCATTTTTTAAAACAACATAGGGACTCTTTTTGTAAAAAGTAGTACACCTTGGGAAAATTCAAAAAATGGCAGCTTCTTGAAAGTATAAGTGCGTTTTACACCGGATTTTACGGCAATTGAACATAATTCTCTTGCCACTCACAATCTCCTCACTCTTGTCTCAAGATTTCAATTTCTATATACCTTTAAATTTAAATTGTATTCATAACGTCAAAACATACAGTTTGGTATTTCATAAGATGCTGTCCAACCAGGAACTTTTTAAAAATTTTAAATGCCAAGCATTTAAAATGTTTTCAGTTTGAAATTTGTCCGAGGGGTAAATCTTTAAAATTCTGTAACATACTAGATGGTATACTCATTCTTCGCATGGGTGAATTGAAAAACTTAAACAGTACAGATTGAAGGTGGATAAAGAAGTTTTTAATGAGCTAATCTTTACACGAGTTGCAAATTAAGAAACAAAAAAGCTTTTTGCGTATCTCAGCTGAACAAAAAAACTATGTTTGTTAAATTTTGGGTCTTTAGGTCTAGCGGCAGATAAAAGAGTGATTTTTTTATTTATAATTCTCCGTAACTCCCCTTGTGGATCGATTTTTGAAAACTTACCTCTCCTAAGCTGATCTCTGCTCAGCAATTAATTATATATAAAATGTTACAAATTTTATATAAATTAAAGAAACTTAAAATAGTGTAAATAATTTATTTCTTTTAATAATACATTAATATTACTTTCTATTGCCGTTTATTTTATGTTAAAATTGTAATATGTGCGCAGGGCAAGCACCGTTTCCTAAGCATTACAATGGCTTATTTAAGGCGATTCTATCTATACATGGTGAAATGTTGGCGTATTAGAGCCAAGTTGGTATCATTTTTAGTGACCATGTTGGCATCTTAGCGATTGACTGAACGGTGTAAAAGTTTATATGCTGGCAGCCACATGGTGGGGAGTCGTGCAACAAAGAAGAGGATAACACAAAACCTTTACCACTAAAAATACATATACATGCCATTGCTCATAGTGATCGGTTGAGCGGTGTTGGAGGAAGCGAGGTCATATATAAAAAATAAACCCCTTTATATATATATATATATATATATGTATATATATATATATATATATATATAGAGACATGTTTTTGACCAGAATCGAGACTTAGTTTTTAAAAGGATCTTTGTTTGATGGGAAATCTACACAGAAGCTCCTGACGCTTTGAAGAGGCGGAGAGAGAGAAAAGAACGCCGAAGTGAAAATCTAAGTGTTTTACCACGTAAGCCAGATGTGAGAAGCACCTTCTGATTTTATGAATGATACTTGAAAGTTAATGCTGGCGCATAGGGGCTATTAAACCCAACGATCTGGAATTAGACATGTTTATTGGCTAGGCCATATGTTCGGAAGAAATAAATGGGTGATTAGTTTGATACTTGAAGATCAAATGAAAAATATGTGTGTAAGTGCTAGATTGGAAATTTAATTTTTAATCTAATTTAATTATCCTTACATTTATATATATATACCAGAAGCGATAAAAGTATTTTGATATAAGTTACTACCAAACATGCATAATAAAATCATAAAAAAAACTTGCATAGAAATAAATTATGAATTTTTATTGTATTTATGGTTCACTATTTTGATGATAATGGCTTTACACGTAAAAGATAAATATATGCTGCTGCGGGCTTTTTTGTATATGGGATTATATACGTGTAACTCTAACGTTTTTGCAGCTCACATCAGAATAACTTGTAGATGGTAAAAATTTTTCCTACTTGCTTGACATTTATCGTTATATTTTGCACACTTCACGCAATATCTTTATAAATTATAGCCTGTGTG
>BMAU01001473.1:0-29905 GCA_019973935.1 Trichonephila clavipes | reverse complement strand
TTCAAAGATTCCACTTCAAACGCTCATTAGCCATCTTTTTCAGTCCCAAAACCAAATAAAGATATTTTGTTTTTCTTTGCTGTAATCCGCGATGAGAGATTTTTACTACGTTTCTTGCAACCTCTAGAATGAGTACTTTTGTTTATCATCTCTTTGACCTTCAAACTTACTGGTATGTTTAACTCCGTCTACTTTCTTTTTTGGGAAAGTTGTAAATAATATTTTTCTGTTGCTTTTTCCCATGTAAATGGTTTGATGTATGGATAAGCATATTGAGCACTTTGAAGTTAATTGGCCAAGATGTATTTTATAAGTAATCTGAAATTGCATTATAAAAAACGTTTTACATAATTATTTTTTATAACTGACATCGATGTTTTTGTATCGAATACATTTTTCATGAGGAGCGGCATAAGGCGCTGGTTCAATTCCAAATTCTGGTAAAACTGTTTATTCGTTAATTTCTGTGAAGTATCCTCAATATGACAGTCTTAATGGAAACCAAAATGAATTTGTCACATTTATGCCTCTTTTTGAGAGTTACCAAACGGTTTTACAATCAAGGTACTTGTTTTGATCGAGTTCCCTTCACGACCACTTTTGTTCAGAAATATTTTATATGAATATGCTATACTTTCCCCTACGATTAACTTTGGTGGTTTTAATTGCTGTGTTGTACAACTTATTCATGGTTTATAAATGTAAATGAGCAGAATATAAAAAATGGGCATCTCTGTGATCTCTATTGAAGGAAGATGAAACTGATCAAGCAATTGAAGAACCCTGATGAAATAATGCATATTAATCGTGATAGCGAAAGTAAATATGACAAAAAGTGATAGACATGAAACGTTTGAGTTGAATTGTAATTTTCAAATGCTGCCTAAAGAACTCTATCAAGAAAATTAAGATATCAAGAAAACTAAGAAGCCATAAATGTAACACTTCGCCTTGTCAAAAAAGACACAAGCAAGAAAAGGTTACACATGCTATTTGTAGATCATCCAAAGAATGAATAGAAAAATTACAATAACGTGAGCAAATATGACAGTTTTGATTGCAAATAACGTTCTTGTATTGTTAGTGAAGAGTGTCTGTGATTTATGTTCTTTATTAAGGTCACACATTTGGAACAGTTTCATTAGTTTTATTGGATTTTTTCTCAAATCATCAAAGAAAAATTAAAAAGTCCTTTAAAAGTAGGTAAGTACATTTTCTCTTAGTTAAATTATTCGCGCTGCAATTGTGATTTTTATCGAGCACAGAAAAATTAATTGTAAAAAAGGATTGGGGTGACTTGGTGAAGTGATCGCGCGACCTTTAAGGTTAGTGTGGAGTGGGCGCCTGCTTCGGGTTAAAACATTTTGAAGGTTTCTCGCTTTAAATATTAAAAATAACACAATTATTCTTCATTGGAATTTTCATGCGTTTTCCTTATTTAATATTAATTCTAAAATCATTTTATATTTTTGTATGCATTGTTGTGCACTTGGGTTTTACTCTTCTTACAATTAAATTATTATATCAAGAATAACGCATTATTTTTAAAAAATAATCGCAGAACGGGTACTTCAGCCAGTCTACTTATAATTGTATCAGTACTGCACAATGTATTTTATAACTAATTTATTAATACTAATTTAAGGCGACTTGGTACCTAAAAATCACAAACCTATCGTTTTTTTATTTTCATTTAATCTTATTATTTGCATTATTATCTTTCGATTGATATATCACTTGTGCATGTCGGAAAGTTAAGTTGAATAAACTTCATTTGAAAACAAATTAGGTAATTCAGCCACACCCCCTTTTAGAAAAAAAAAAGCTAAAAAATATGTTATGATAAAAATCTATTTTTATAAATAGAAATAATAACTATAAAAAAGAACGTGTAGTATTAAAAGCAGAATATTTCCGAGGCAATACAATAATGTAATTTTTCTTCCTTGTGAAATGTGTGCATGTAAAATTTTTAAATTAAGGCATTTTATATTAATATTTTATAATTTCAGTTCTTATTCCTGATATATTTTTCATACAAATGTAATACTTTAATATTATAAGAAAAACAGCTAAAATTTCTGTCGTGACAGAAAAAGATTTTTTTTTGAAGTTTTCTTGAGTTTTCTTGTGCAATTAGTACTCTCTAAAAGTTGATCATTTATAAAAATGTGTGGGTTGAAAACATATGAAAATGCAATTATTTTAAAGAAAAACGTATAAGTAATATCTTAAAGTGGTAATTTAAGTTTAATTAAGCTTATAATATTTTTTTTTTTCCGAATTATAAACTTTAAAGTGGTTTTTCTCAGTTTGTGTTTTTCGAAACCTTAGTGCATTCAAATGCTACTCCTTCGACAATTATTTACCAATCACTTCAATTTTTTCCAGCGTGTTAAAAATAAAGCATGTAATAAAAATTGGGGATCCGTTTTGCTATAAACTGAATACTTTATTTTAAAAAATAAAATGTAAGACATGTTGGCTTTTTCGTTGATTTTAGCTTGTATATCAACATTTTATTTTTTCTCGAAAACGAATGAAATTATTCTAAAATCGATCCCTAAAGTTAAGAACACCCTATAAGAATATTATAAAAAATTTCAGGACAAAAATTAATTTTTACAAAAGAGTAGAATTTTAAAATTTTCCCAATTTTCTTCAAAAATTTAAATTTTTAAAATTGTGTGAATAATATATGAAAATTTTCATCTGGTAACATTTTCTTGAATAGAAACATTGTATAAAATGTTAAAATATAATTTTTAAATACGTAAATAAAAGTTTGCTCAAAGGGTGCCAAGTCCCCTTAAGAGCAAGTTTAATTATTATTAGTGACTTCCATGGGCTTGTCTTGCAGAGCAAAGGTTTTCAAATGAAGGCTTAATATTAGAAATTGACACTCTGAGTTCTTTTTCTATATTTAGCTGAGATCTTTATTTTGTCTTCAAAGCAGCCACCGCAAAAATCCGGTTTCACAAAGGTACGATGTTGAAAACGGTAAAAAGTATACTCTGAAATAAGCTTTTGTTTTCAGTTCAGAAAATTCATCATCTACTTCTGCCCAAAATTGAAAGAGTTTTATTACAAAATTGTCTTTTAATTTCGCCACTAGATGTGAAATCGATGAAACTTTCTTCTTCGGTAGTGGAGAATCCTTCTGGGGTATTTTGAAATGGATCTCTCACCCATTCGTAACTTTGCTATCAAAGTTGTCCTCAGCAAAAAAATATTTTAAAATTTTGCTAACATAGCTAAATGATATTCAATAGTTTTATAAACAACTTCCCACATGTTGTTCTTCAGTTTTGTAAGTTTTTACACATTTATCCGCATTTTCAAGCATTTCTAGGTTTTTGCTTTAAATTTCGGCTCCATAATTGTAATTTTCTACAAAAAGCATTAATTTTATCACGAGTGTCAAACATATGTACATTTGATCCTGAAGTTGAAGATTCAATATATTTAATTTCTCAAATATATCGACTAAGTAGCTCAACTTCATCAGAAATAAACCATCTCGAAATTTCTCAGCTTCCGGTAGGTTTTCCTCTTATAGAAAAATGGTAATTTCATTTCTTAATTCATAAACACGTTGTAAAAATTTCCCGCGTGATAACCATCTTGCTTCACAATAAAATAGCAACGATGAATGCACTGTGCCCATGTCTTTGCAAAGTCCAGAAAAGATTCTTGATTTTAGGGGTCTCATTTTTATGTAATTTACTACAGTCACAACTGTCATTAGTACAATATTCAGCCCGGGACTAATTTCTTTGGAAGCCAGAGCTTCTCTGTGGATCATACAATGTGTCCAGATGCACAGTGGAGTTTTTGTTTCACAAGTGCTTGTATACTTTTAAATCTTCCTGACATTATACGAGCACCATCGGTGCATATTCCGACACAATTTTTCCACGCTATATTTGCCTCGTTTATAAAATTATTTAAAATATCAAATAATGCTATTGCTGTTGCTTTAAGTTTTATTGGTTTACAAAAAGTAGTTCTTTTACCGCTGACATACCATCCCAAAATCGAACACACGCAATGAAATGAGCATCTTTATTGCTATCTGTTGCCTCGTCAAGCTGAATTGAAACAATTTATCACGCAACTTACCGAAAAGCTGTTGCTCTACATCTTCAGCGATATCATCAATTCGACGGGAAACAGTATCATTTGATAAGGGTATGGACTGCAACTCTTTGGCAAAATTGTCTCTCCAAACATAGTTTCTACAATCTCAATTGCTGCAGGCAAAATAAGCTCTTCGGCAATAGTGTGAGGCTTTTACATCTGGCTATATGGACTGCAACTCTTTGGCAAAATTGTCTCCAAACATAGTTTCTACAATCTCAATTGCTGCAGGCAAAATAAGCTCTTCGGCAATAGTGTGAGGCTTTTACATCTGGCTATTTTATATGATACTTTGTAAGAAGTAAGTAAAGCTTTTTCATTCACTGACAAAGTTTTTTAAAAAATGTTTTTTGTTTTCCGTATGATTTTTAATTTTTGATTCAAAGAACTCTCGAGGTTTTGTTAATGTACTCACCATGAAGCGTTTCGAAAATGTCTTTTAAGTTTATTAGGTTTCATACTTTCTGCTGCCAATATTTTTGAGCAAATAACACACAGGGGCTTTTTCTTCTCCATTTACTTCAGTAATGGTAAACCCAAAATTCATGTATTCTTGAGAATATTTCCTTGATTTAATTTTCGGAACTATGCTCGTCTGTGCACTTGTTGATGCTTTATTATCGTCGAATGTTCGCTTATGACTTAAAAATTTATCCATGATTTTTTGTTCCAATTTTCTGCAGTAATACTTAATAGTGTGAATTACAACTAACGTTCAAATTATAAAATGTACATTCAAGATAGATTTGGTAGCTATAGAAGCATCGAATGGACCAAGACTGATTGGAATTGTACGAGGTACAGCATTATTACATGTTTTGCGCAGACGTCCGATAGTTTGGCCAGACTCACGCAGACGCTCGCGAGAATGCCAGATGTGATGGATATGAGAGAGCGCAACATAAAGTAGACTATTTTTCAATTTCTACTATAAGTTCACTCTCATATATATCTTGTTCAAATTTTCAATCGTTGATAAAATACTTTCTATTCATTCCTTCAATTTCAAATACATTTTTTAAAACTTGTAGTGGGTGACACTTCATGTTAATACAGTTCTTTCAAATTTTAATTCATTAATTAAATTAAAAAAATGAATAAATAGTAACAAACAAAAAATTATAGTCCAAAAGCATTTATAGAAAGGAAAACTTTTCGTGCTGTCCCCCTGTAACGCAATGGATAGCGCGCTGGGCTTCTAATCTTAAGGACGGTAGTTCGAATTCCATCCGAGAGATGGCCTAATTTCTAAGAATGTGTGTGATTTCTTCTTTTACTTTACTATTTTCTTACACTAATTAAATTTAATTAATGAATAAATAGTAACGAAAAAAAGAATATTCCAATACCCCATATATAGAAAAGAAAAGGAAAAATTGCAAGGAAAATCGCTTTCTCTTTTGTCGCTTAACATTGTGATTCTGTCATATGTATTACATATTTGTATTAATTGAAACTATTTAATAGAAAGTAACTAAAATAAGTTTTTTTCTTTGTTGGCCTAAGTAGGAATTGACTTAAAATTTATTTTTTTATATTACTTGTTCTAATGACATTTGTACTTTTAGAAATGCATGATGGACGAAATAAATTTTTAATTAAATGTCATTTTGCAATCTGTCCCAATTTAAAAATGAGAAAGGAAAATAACATAACATTATAATTATTTTTTAAAAGTAATTTGCTTAAAATATATATTATATAAAAAGTAACGTATAAAAATTTAATACTCAAAGTGCATTATTATTGCATTCAGTACATTATTATTGAGGGAGGGGTGGCGATGAAAATTATGATTGAAAATTGGGTCACCAGTAGTGAAAGTTTGAGAGCACTGTCTTAATTTATTTATTTTGCAAAAAAGTAGTATACACACAAACTGTAATACTTATGCTATTAATTTGTATGGTTTATAATTAAGATCGCGTATAGTAGCTTTAGCGTCAAAGTGCATTATTATTACATTCAGTACATTATTAATGTATAAGGGGGCGCGATAAAAATTGTGATTGAAAAGGGGGTGCCAGTAATGAAAGTTTGAGAAGCACTGCTCTAGTTCGTTAGAACACGTGGAATACCCAACTCGCCGAACCAAATGACCCCACATATGCTCGATTAGAGACACATCTGGAGATCGGACAGGCAAAGAAAGGGTAGTAACAGTGCTGAAATATTCTTGTGACACCCTTGACGTGTGAGGGCAATCATTGTCTTGTTGAAAAATGGCTCCTGGGAGCCGTTTCATGAGTGGCAACGTATGTAGTTGCAGGATGTCATGGACATACCTCTGGGCTGTCATGGTGCCAAGGATCAAAGAAAGGGGTGACCATGTACTGGGGGCAATGTCACCCCATACCAACACCCCAGCTATAGGAGCGGTGTGTCATTGTAAAAACAAAGACAGGATTGAGGCGTTCACCACGAGATCTCCAAACACTAGCACGATTGTCATCACTGCTGAGATTGAAACCGACTTGGTTCCATTTCGCTGCAGTCCAGTTTCTTCGTGCGCGGAACCACTCCATGGGTCGATGGGTGGGTGTCAAGGGCAGCACATGTAATGAGTGCCACGATCCCAAATGTCCTTGTTCCAGGCGTCTTTGTACTGTTCGAGCAGACACAGTGGTCCTTAGTGAAGAAGGTGCTATGTGTGCCCGGATGGCGGTCGACGAAGCAGTTGGCTGTACGCGTGCATTTCTTACGATGTGGTGGTCTTCTTGATGACAGGTCTACCGAGGGAATCCTAAGAATGGTCTTCGTGTAAATGACATCTCTCGGATCCACTGGTACCAACACCTCCTCGCGACACAATCAGAGCGGCCTAATTGACGAGTTACTCGCCTAGCAGACCACCCAGCTTCCATCATGTCATGATTCTCCCCTCTTAAACTGCGACAGATGCTCGTCTTGTCTTCGAAAACGGTGTAATGGCATGTCTACCTCAGCTCTTCCCTTGTAATCGATTCAGTACACTCAAACAAGCTTTGGTTTCGGGTTTGTACTCCACGGAGAATGACGTTAAACGCCCTCTACTGGCTATACGTAATGCGCAATCAAGCTGCATTTATAATCATTTGCATATCTTCCCAACATGTATCTCAAGTTTCATTACGATCCCGCAATTATTTCTTAGTGTGTTATTTTTTGTCTTTGAGTGTGTATATCATCGTACTTTATATGGATGTTTACTTAGATAAGAGATTCAGTTAAAGAGAATCTTCATTTTTTGCAAAATGCTGGAGTAAAAAATTTTTTTAATTCTTTTTTATAGAATTTATAATTCTTTAATTTGATTCGGGAGTTTCAACTCGATGTGCTCTCTTTCTGTTCGGATATCATTTTTCCTTTTGAACAACCAAGTCTCCAAAGAAGAAAAGGTTGATACAATAGAACTAGTTCACCCCTCTTATTCGGCCTTAAGACAAATTTGCATTTTGACTCAATGAGTTTCCTTTTTCAATTTTGTTTAATTGCATTAATTATCTTCCTTTTAAATATTTAATATGATGCTTTTTGTAATTTTTATTTTATTTTTAATTATATGTTCTTTTATACTTTTAAATATATTAACTTTTTTTCATTCAAATATGTATGCATTCCTGTTTCATTTACCAAATATAAGTAGTTTACTTAAAATAATTCGCTTTAATTATTATATAGTATTATTTAATAATGCATATTTAACAACTGACTGAAGTTAAATTTACTATTTTATGATTATTAGTTTTAACTATAGAGATTTAGTTGCTTGATATTATATCAAGCAACTAACTATTTCGTTTACTTGAATTAAACTACATATTTATTTATTAAAGAATCAAATTCATTTTTAAATGAAATTCAAATTTAGTTTTGTATAGAAGCACTATTTATTATACTTATTTTTTTCTTAAGAAAAGGAAAATGCATAACGAAAATCAGTTCTGAATGAAGAGGAAAAAGAACAGGACAAGAGAGAAGAGAACAGGAAATATTAAGGAATATTTTGATATTTATTCCCAAACTATTTCAGTTTGAAACGTATTTTCTTCATAGTTTAAAATACTGAATGAAAGAGCAATCAAATTTAACGCATATTCTGAAATTTAATTGTCGCTAAAGCCGATAAATATTTCATGAAGTGTTTTCTCGAGAGAGATTCTAAATTTTAAGAGTTTTTCGAAACCATTTATTTTTCGATACCATCTTCATTTTTGCTAACTCTAAATACATAAGTGAAACTTTATCTGTTTCAAAAATTATTTTGCAATTATAATCCATCTGCTTATAAATTCCCTTTGTGTTAGATATTTGGAATTTATTCTCTTAAATAAAAGTTAGAAACAAGTAAATGAAAACAAAATTTATCTATGTAACATTAAATAAGGTTAACTTGTACTTTATCTTTATGAGATGAACATAACTCGAGCTAATTTTTTCAATTTTGATGCTTATTTCTAATTTACTAGAATATTAGTTAAAGCAATACAAACATTCATTTTAATATGCATTCAAGCACATTTTATGTAGGATATTTAAAATCTACTAAATTAGCAAGTAAACATACTGAAGTTAAAAAAGTAAAAAAAACGGGATTTAAATGCTAAAGGAAATAAATATATTTAAAAACTTTCTTTAATAGAGATATAAGGCTGAACTTTTTTTTTTATTCTGAGATTTATATATGCACAATGTTTATTTTTTTTTAAACTTTTTCAACCTTTAAAGTTGATACTGAAAATCAAAAGGAAAAAAGCTGCTTTCGCATAGTAAATTACAAAAAAGAGATTTAGATGTCTGAAACACCATGCCTACTTTTAAAAATGAAAGACATTAAATAAATCATACTTTAAAAAAGGATTGTATCAGTTAAAATTAAAAGCTACACAGATTTATTTTTACAATAAAGTATTTTTATAGAATGTAATATACATGATAAACATAACAAATGTGACAAAACTAACTTTAAAATTCAATAAATTTTCTCATTGCTTATAGATTTTATATAAATCTAAAAAAGTAAATTTATAATTTATTCTAAAACATTTTCATTGGCATAAATGTAAATATTTCAAATTCAAAACTACTGTTAAATAAATAGTAAGGACTTCTCTTTACACAAAAGATGTCCAGGAAACTTATAAAATTATATTTATTAATTATATTTTTAAAAAAATTAACTTTGAAACAACAATTAAAGTTGTAATTGAATGCTTTCTTCCTTGACTGTTGGTAACAAATTAAAAGCTTATTGAATTGCATTCAATTAATTCAAAAATTGAGGCGTAATTTAGTAACTGCCTATACCGATGCTTCCTTAGACTCAGAGTGCAATAGGGGTAGATTTGGTGCTTTCTAAAGTACCCAGGTAATACAACTTCAAAAGCATAAGGTCTCTACAAGGCAAATTGATTCCAACATCACGTGACATTTTATAGCAAACCGGCATCCCTAAATATTTACCTTACAAGGACAAATATCGTTAATTCTGACGGCATCATTGTGCTCTCGGATTGTATATCTGCTCTGAGGCCATCAATGAAGAAAAAAATGGGTTCACCCAAGAAATCAATTCACTTCTATTCTCCATTGGTGCATTGGGCAAATCATGTACCCTTCAGTGGATCTCTGCCCATGTTGACATCGAAGGGAACGAGATGGCGCCGATTTTCTTGCGAATGAAGTCAGAGTAAATGAGTGAGTGAATATTAACGTCACACTGTGTTAAGCTACACGAGGGCATTTGGCGACGGACCACGTAATTTTGAACCATGGTCAAGTGATGTGGACGACACCTGAGCTGGCACCCTCTCCTAACTACCACACCACACTAACGGGAGGACGTTTCAGATCTCGACAGATTTAGCGTGCATCGCTGCTCTACACGGCGGGTCTTCTAGTGGTACTGGGCTCCAACTCGTGTCAAGGCCAGCCACGATCCGATACCTATACCACTCGGCTACCGCGGCCCCCCAATGAAGCCAGAAGCCTTGAGCTTGTAACTTCATATACTACGGTCGTTGATGCCAACGCAGTCGCAAACCAAAAATCTCTGCTCAAACCCAAGAAAAAAATATTGCTGCCAGAATTAAATTATAACCGAGAAATTGGGGCAACAATAACTAGATTAAGGACAAAGAGTATTTTAAGGGCAGGAAGATTATTGTGGAATTAAGGCACTGCCCAGGAACGCAACTGGATCCCAAACACCTTTTAGCTGTCCTGCTATTGTCGGGGCTTTTTTTAAAATAGACAATGACTTCATCATGGACATTTCATACTCGTATCCAGCTATGGATGTTGTCATGGCAATGATCCACGCCTTTGGCAATCTTAGACTATATAGTTATGTTTTATTATTACAACCTATGCACTTTGTCGTACACGACAACAACAACAAAATTGATGATGTAACATATTTAATATGAAATTTTACAAAATAATCGTAAATAAAACTATGAGTTTTAAAGGGAAAAAGTCATCAGTTTTTTCCTTTTGGCAAAACACACACAAATTAATTTTAGTGGAGAAGTGCAAAATGCTCATTCTTAAAAACAGTTTCGAATTATGTGTGAGGGGGAAATAGATTTCTCATAAGCACTATCTTTATTCGAATTCAAAAACAAATGACCTGGTTTTAAAAAAAACTTTAAAAAATCAATTAGGTGGCTTGAATATGTGACAATAAAAACACTTTGCCGATAGAAAAAAATATTTACTTTTGTCATAATTTTTATAAAATTATTAGAAAGTATTATTATTTTTATTTTTATTTTGTTTTCAAATTCAAATTTATTATCCCGTTCCCTCATGCTTTACAGTGACATTTTTATGGTTGTATTCATTATGGTTGTATATATATTTGCAAGCTGAATGATATATTTACAATTAAATTATTGCATCTCATTATTTACTTATTTTCATTTAGTTACTTTCTTATTTTTCAAGAAAAAGTTTTCTTTTATATTTTTCTCAATACGTCTGAAGAAATAACATAATGCTTCATTTTCATTGAGACATTTGTACCAATTCGAAAAAGTTTTTAAGCAAGCATGAAATCCATTGGTGCCCGTAATATATATATATATATATATATATATATATATATATATATATATATATGTATGTATATATATGTATATATATATTTATACATATATATATATATATATATTTATACATATACATATATATATATATACATATACATATATATATAGAGAGAGAGTGACAACGGCCAGATTGAGTTAAATATACATTTATTAAGGGGAATTATTTACAAGGAGGGCTAAAAGTTAGTAAAAGTAATCGAAACATCATTAGATCGTTGGATTCCACGAGGCGTTTCGTTCCAGCGCCCTCGTCATCGTCTCATCGCCGTCGCTTCTCTCGGTCGTCTCTCGCGCAATCGTTCTATTCGAGTCTCGTTTACTCGTTATCCTCGAACCGCCTTGTCAGATAGGTGGCGCTCTCTTGGCATTACGTCATTAATGAATATAGGAGGTATACGATATGTGCACATCCATTCCTACATCGGCCATCATGACCAAGCATGCGTCCTCGCATGTAAAATACAGTGTATTTCAAAATTTCATGAAATAAAACTGAAAAGCTAGAGGAAATAAACTTACAAATAAAACAATTATTAAAACAGACAAAGATGTATCAGAAAATCAAAACTAATAATAAAGAATAAAAAAATAGGTATACAGATGGAAAGAAGACAAACAATACAAAAAGCAATCTTGAGTATGGTGATAATGTCGAAAAAAAATGTTAAAGTAAAAGTTTGCGTTCGTAATGTAACATTCATTTGTTAGGCCATGGTTTCAAGTATTTGGCACAAGTACTTGTTTTGGTTGGGCCATCAAAATTTCCACATTTTTTCGACGTTGTAGGTATCGTTAGGTTTTTACTTGTGTTATTTTATATGGACCGATAAATTTATTGCAGAGTTTTTTGTCCAGGTCCTTGTTGCGTTTTTTTAATAGCAACTAAGTCCTTAACACTGTATAAATAAGGAGATTTTCGTCGAAGATTATAAGACTTTTTGTTTTCATTTTGCACTTTAAGTATTTGCGTTTTTGCCGCTTTACGTAGGAGTTCTCTGTTTTCATTAAATTCGAGTTGTAGTTGTTCGTCGATTAATTGTTGAATGCGCAAATCAGTCTTGTTATTGATTTGTGTTCCAAAAGTAATTCAAAAGGAGTGGTGTTAATGCTTTCGTTGGAATGTTGAGTTTAAGACTTCTTGTAGTGAAGGAACATGTTTGAACCATTTCGTGGGATCGTCTTCTGACATCTTAGATAAGACAGGAATAATTGTTCGATTAATGCGTTCTACTTGACCATTAGCACGTGGCAAACCTGTAGTAATATGGTGAAGTGTAATTTTTTGTTCCGAACAATAAGTGTGGAATTCGTCAGAAGTGAAAGTAGTTCCACGATCAGTGATAAGAAAACGAGGATTTCCAAATGTAGTTTTTTGAATGTCTAATTTTTTTATTACCTCAGAAGTAGATGTAGTTTTTGTGGGGTATAACCAAACAAATTTAGTGAAAGAGTCAATGACAGCTAAAATGAATTTGTAGTTTTTACTTGAAGTTGCTAAAGGACCAAGATGATCGATATGGTATGTATTTAGTGGTATATCATCTTTGACAAGAGGATGGAGAAATCCTTCTTGTTTACCAGACTTTTTATTTTTCAATATACATGTTACACAATTAGAAATATATTTTCAATTTTGGATTGAAGTTGGGGTATAAAATATTTATTTTTATATGTTCTAGAGTTCTTTTAACTGAAAAATGTCCTTTGTCGTGAGCATTTTTGATAAAGTGATGCTGCATCTCGTCGGGAATAACAAGGACTTCGGCACCGTCAATAAATTTATATAGTATATTATTTTTAATACAGTAGTTATCATATGGACTCTTTTGAAGAAGAGCTTTATGGAAAGAATGTGTGAGTCCAGCTCTTGAGATTCTTTTTATCCTATGCACAATAGAATCATTACACTGGTTTGTTAAAACCTGTATTCTACTTAAAGCGTCGACATGGGCCATTTGTGAGCCAGAGCGATGTAAAAATGTAATCATAATCTTGTAAATTCAGGGCCCAACGCGCGATTCGTGTGTTTAGATCTTTCTTACTCATAGTTTTTGTAAATGCATCACAATCAGTAATTATTTTGAAAGGCATTCCTAAAATGTACACTTTAAATTTTTTGAGAGCTTCTATGATTGCTAAAACTTCGAGTTCGTAGCTGGTATATTTTCTCTCCGTTTCGGACGTTTTCTAGACATGTAATATATATAGGATGTAAGGAATTATCATCGGGAATCTTTGTAATAAAAACAGCAGCAAGTCCGTCGATTGATGCATCAGTATGTATTTCGGTTTCACAATTTTGTCGATATATACCTAAGACAGGTTTCTGACAGAGCAAACGTTTTTAACTCGTCAAGGAAGCTTTTTCTTTTACATCAAAATTGAAAGGAGTATCTTTACGTAAAAGATCACTAAGTGGCTTAGCAATTACAGAATAAGCAGGGATAAATTTACGAAAATATCCAGTGAGACCTAAAAAACGTTGAACTTCTTTAGTTGTTTTTTTGGTTCGGGGTAATTGACAACTGATTTAGTTTTAGAAGGGGAAGGAAAAAAGTTTATTATTTTCAATAATATGGCCTAAAAATTCAATTTTCCTATGCAGAAATTGACATTTATCAAAATTTATTTCCAATCCGTAATCACTGGACACTTGAAGAACTTTTTTAGAGTCTCTCAATAGCCTCAGATTCATTTTTAGCAAGGATAACTATATCATCCATGTAAGGAGAACAATTCCTTGAACAACTAAGTCACGAAAAACTGTATTGATAAAACGTTGAAACGTTGAAGGGCATGTAGAGAGTCGAGAAAGGCATTTTAAGGAACTGAAATTGACCATTTTGTGTTACAAAGGAGGTATATGGGCGACTCTGTTTGTTAACAGGCACATGGAAAAAACCATTACGTAAATCAATGGTACTGAAAACTCTAGTATCCTGAAGTTTATCTAAAATATCCTCAATGAGGGCAGAGGATAGTGATCCTTAACTAACACACGATTTAATTTTTCGAAAATCAATGCAGACCTCGTGGACTGCCGTCTTTTACGGACTACTAGGACTTGGCTAGCATAAGCAGATGAACATGGTTCAATAACACCATTTTGTATCCATTCATCTATTTGTTTATCTACTATATCACGTTCAGTAAAAGGTAACCGTCTTGGAGAATGATAAATTGGTTTGTCGTCCGTCACGTTAATGCTTAACTCAATATCCGTCGTTTTAATTTTATTCGGCCTATAACATACGAGTAATGCCTCAACATCATTACGAGTTTGTTTCAGAAATTTCAGGCCAATATCAAATTTAGGAATGTCGTCAGTAATTGCGAAAACAAATGGTTGTGGAGAAGCGTCGGATACTTCGTTTTGTAGCTTAGAAAGACAGCACTATCAGGGGTGATAGTCAAATTAGCTTGTTTAATTAGATTACAACCAATAATAATATCAAGTTCATTGAGTGGTTGGGGACAACATTAATTTTAACAGGAAAGTCTTGGTTGTCAATTGAAACAGTTGAGTTTGAACGAACCAATTGCATGAGTTTTGAAAGGCCAAAACCAGTTAGTATATTACCACTATTTATTAAAGAAGGGGAGCCTAATTGATTCCATACACTTTCTTTCATTAAGGTTACTTGACTTCCGGTATCAACTAAAGATAATATTTTTTAGATAAAATTTTAACTTCTTTACACATAGTAGTTAATGGGGTAATTTCATCAACATTATTAGAAGAAGGATATTTTTTGAGGACAAGCATCAGATTTATGGCCAAATTTTTCGCATAATATACACTTTGGACCACGATGTTTATCTGGGCAAAATTTAGAAATATGACCGGATCCCGAACAATTAAAACAAGTTACGTGATTCCTATCTCTGAAAATTTTATTCTCAAATTTTGAATTAGGCTTTGGTGCATTGAATTTTGGATATCTATCATTTCGATGTTTATGAAGTGTACTTTCAACATCACGGCGTTGGCTACTAAAGTTTGGACTACGCGACGTATCATAAGAGTGATTTTTGCTTTTATTTTGAAATATTTTGTCATAAATTCCTAATTTTTCTTTAAATTCCTGAATTGTTGTACATCCATATAATATTAGCTTATTTGAAGGAGAATCGGGGATTCCATTAATACAATATTCCATAATTGAAGTTTCGTCGAGAAACCCTTGACCTCGATTCGCTAATTCCCGAATAGCGACTAAATATTGGAATACCGTTTCATTAGGCCGCATTTTCTATGTTGTAATTCCTTATGCAATTGAGCTTGATTTAATTTTTTCCGAATTCCTGAATAAGTAATGTTTTTATACAACTGTAAGAGTTTATACCACGCTGAGATTGAATAAATAATTTTGCAGTTCCTGTCAAAAGCCGTTTTACAAAAACAATTTTTTTTGTTGTTCGGTTATTGGGCAAAACGTTAAATTTTCTCTACATCAGAAAAAATGTTCAATTGAGTATGAGTCATCTGCACTGAAAGAACGAAAGTTAGAAGTAAATCTTTAACAAAAGCCACGATAAATCGTTTTCGAAATAGAGGGAACAGCTGACTCATTAATTTGTTTAAGTGCGTCAGCCGATTTCCTGTCTGTAGAAAGTGGGGAGAAGCAAAGGAATTTTCTGCATCCCGGGGGTCATTCTTCTACATCTCGTGTATTTAATTTATTATGAAAAGCGGATAAATCAGCTAGTGAAAACAAAATATTATTACAAAGTTCTTCGGCAGTTCCATTTGTTTCTAGTTGTAAAAAATTAGCTAAACAGATTAAATCGGGTAGGTTAAATTTTTTAAAATAACGGCGGAGTAGTCTTCAATATCAAATCTTGTGCGAAACCCGTAAACTTTCGCAATTGTTCTCTAGAGGTCCTACTGAATGGGTGATCGTTAAAAACAACAGAATACAATAATTTTACATTTTGCGTATTGCCAAATTTCAAAGCTTGCGCGATAACTGGGATATCATTCAGTGTTAAGTAAGACATAATAAATCACTTAAATTGAACCAAAATACGTAAAATATACAAATATTTGCAGATCACTTAAAATGATGATAGCGGGAGTAAAATATTTCAACACAGAAAAAAAAATTAATACGCTATGAAAAGATTAAAGTCTAGAATAAAAATGTCACTAGTAGCAGTTGTACAAGTTAAAAAAAAATATATCGTATCACAGTCACATTAGCAGTTTCAAAATATATTTTCACAATCACTGAGAGTTTGTAAAAAACAATGGAAATAAAAACTCACGGTAAACTTTTGCATACAACGTCTTGATTGTTGAATATTAACTTTCATGAATGTATAATAGTGTTGAAGAAAATCTTGATGTGTCGGCAAAATTATCGACTAAATATCTTCACAATCGTGAATTTTCACACAACACTTGAAATTGAATGAAATCGTCAAACACGTTGAAAAACGCTTTGAAGAATAAATGCGCTTGAATTTGAATAAAATCGTCCAACACACATTGAAGAATTTACATTGAATAAATTCACTTATCTTGCATCGTCATCGTCTTTTTACTTCGGTTTTCTAGGGGATTTTAAGTTAAGGGAAAGGCCGAGCCTCCATATCAGAGTGACAACGGCCAGATTGAGTTAAATATACATTTATTAAGGGAATTATTTACAAGGAGGGGCTAAAAGTTAGTAAAAGTAATCGAAACATCATTAGATCGTTGGATTCCCGAGGCGTTTCGTTCCAGCGCCCTCGTCATCGTCTCATCGCCGTCGCTTCTCTCGGTCGTCTCTCGCGCAATCGTTCTATTCGAGTCTCGTTTACTCGTTATCCTCGAACCGCCTTGTCAGATAGGTGGCGCTCTCTTGGCATTACGTCATTAATGAATATAGGAGGTATACGATATGTGCACATCCATTCCTACATATATATATATATATATATATATATATATATATATATATATATATATATATATATATATATATATATATATATATATTGCACTCAGATTTAGCACGGGCTCCGCATTTTCAAGTGTGACTGGCTACAAAACATGTTCAACTCCACTTTTACATAAATTATTTTATATATAAGCAGTCCTACGTCAGCAATGATTATCATACTGCAGCATATACTTTTTCAATTACGATTTCTCATGTGTTTTTTTTTTTTTCACTTTGTGGTTTTCTTACTGTCTCTGCGTTTTTCGATTTTGCTTGATGGATGTGCATCTCTCGTTTGTAGAGAATTAGACTCTCTCTCTCTCTCTCTATATATATATATATATATACACTGGTGTGCAAAAATTAAGGACGAAGTCGAAAAATTAGGCATATCAGCTGAACGAAGAGGCAGAGCGGACAAGAAAGACCAATCAGGAGATTAAAAGTAAGGTGATGTACGGTAGCACATGCGCAGATATGCAGGTAGACGCAATGGGGAGTGTCTGAGTAGTATAAAGCATGTTGTCGGTGTAAGATCAGTATTTATGGCAAAGAGATTGCACGCCGTATAGCAGTTAAAATCACAACGAGTTGCTGCCTCAGCGAGAAATGGTGAATAATCAATCTGTTAGACGACATCTGGATGCTTTTAACCGAGGTCGAATCATTGGGAAGTTGGAAAAGGCCGCAGTGTGACAAGTGTGGCTGCAGAGTTCGGAATTGCTCACAGTATCGTTTCACGACTTTGGAGACAATTTCAAACTACAGGAACAGCTATACGGGGGTTCAGTAGTGGTCGTCCACGAGGAACCACACCCGCAGATGACCGGTACATTGTCTTACACGCCAGAAGAAACAGGTGGCAGACAGCGGGAGAAATCGCTAGAAACACGACACAGGCGACTGGACGACCGATATCGCGTTTTTACCGTGGCCAGAAGACTGCACGGTGGTGGTCTGTTTGCACGACGCCCTGTTCGGTGTGTAACTTTAACGCCTGCCCATCGGAGAAGGCGTTCTCTGTGGTGCCGGGAACACCGGAATTGGAGAGACAATGAATGGGGCAGTACTCTTTACAGATGAGAGCAGATTCAGTTTGAGTAGCAATTCTCATCGCATACTCATCTGGAGAGAGCGGGAAGCCGCAATCGTCCCTCGAACATCATTGAATGGAACAGGTATGGAAGTAGCGGTGTTCTCGTTTGGGGAGGCATCATGCTTGGTAGTCGTAGAGACCTTCACATCTTCGACGCAGGTTCAGTCAACGGGACCCATTATTGTAATGAGGTTCTTCTTCCATATGTGCGTCTTTTTAAAGGCGCTATGGGTCTGCAGTTCCTTTTCATGGACGACAATGCACCATGTCATCGCACGGTAGCTGCCGAACAGCTCTTAGAGAGTGAGGATATTGAACGTATGGATTGGCCGGCACGATCTCCGGATCTCAATCCCATCGAGCATGTATGGGATTTTCTAGGCAGACGCTTGGCAGCTCGTACCTTACCACCAGTAACGATTCGGGAGCTTCGATTGGCGCTGCAAGACGAATGGGCAGCAATGCCTAAACAACTCATTGACACCCCTCATTCTCAGCATGGGCAGACGCTTTGAAACCTGCCTAGCAGTCAGGGAGATCATATCCCCTACTAAAGACCGGATTTTTCTTGCTGGACACCCATCACAGGGATGTTTCGGCCTTCAGTCGCATTGCGCTCCATGCTACTTTTTCAATATAAAGCTTCTTTTTATCCCTCTGATTTCTCTTTTAGTAAGTGTTGCTTACATATTATACATGTCCTTACGTATTGGGAACTTACGGTAATAAATGTGTTGATTTGGAATGCTTTTGTACAAAGTTATATTGAAAAAACCGTCTCGTCCTTAATTTTGCACACCAGTATATATATATATATATATATTTATATATATATATATATATATATATATATATATATATATATATATATATATATATATATATATATATATATATAAATATATATATATATATATATAAATATATATATATATATATAAATATATATATATATATATATATATATATATATATATATAAATGTATATATATACACTCTGTCGCAAAAAATATATGCACCCAGAAGAAATTGAGCTACATTCACGAAATTTGGTATGCATGTAGTGTATATGAAAATAAACAAATGATTAAAAATTCAGAACAAAATATCATTTTATTAAGCGGTTACAGCTTGCAAAAGGTTAAAAATCAGTAAGTAGTAAAGCCACCTCTGGCAGCTATACAAGCTGAAATTCGGCGTGGCATCGATTCAATTAGATCACTTATGACCCCCTGTGGAAGATCCTTACATAGTCTTTGCATCTGTGCAGTTAATTTTCCTGTATCTCGGGACGGCTGCAGTTGCCTTCCCAGCGCGTTCCAGACATGCTCTATTGGCGAAAGATCTGGTGACCTGGCAGGCCATGGTAGGACGTCATATCCTTGAAGACATTGTTGGGAGAGTCGCGCAGTATGTGGACGAGCATTATCCTGTTGATAAATGGCACCTAAGCGACTTGATAGCATGGGTAGCACAATCGGCGTTAAAATATCGTCCACGTATCTGCGAGCTGTCAAAGTGCCTTGAAGGGCCACTAAAGATGATCGTGTGTCCCAAGAAATTGCTCCCCACACTGTCACCTTGTGAAATTGCTGTATGCCGCTCGACAATAAATGCCGGATCGGACCGCTGGCCGGTGCGCCTCCAGACACGTGTGCGGTGGTCATTAGCACTGAGACTGAATCGGGATTCATCACTGAAGATGACACGTCTCCAGTCTGTCACACTCCAAGTTGCCTGAGGTCGGCAAAAATCCAGTCGACACTGCCTATGATGTGGGGTCAGTGGTAAGCGTCTTAGCGGACGTCGGCTCCTCAAGCCAACTTCGGTCAGTCGTCTCCTTATGGTTTCTCTTGATGGCACTAGATGTCTGGAAGGAGGTAAGTGGCGTTGAATCGATGCTAGCGACGTTGTTGGTGCCGAAGTGGCCACTCTTCTGATTGCACGATCCTCGCGATCATTTGTGTTCCTGTGACGTCCTGACCCCCTGCGACGGTACACTCTACCTTCTGTGATCCACTGTTGCCAACACCGAGCAACTACCATATCGCTCCGACCGAGGTGGCGGCCGATACGTCTATTCGACCCACCTGCTTCTCTGAGGCCTATTATACGGCCCCTATCAAAGTCCGTCAGCTGCTCGTACTGCCGCCGGTTACGTCTTAGAGGCATCCTAAGTCTCAATATCATCTATCAAAGTCATCAGATTCGTTTGGATAGCCGTACGGCGCTCGTACTCATGCTTTTAAACTCTCCCCGTTGCGCAACTAATATGCGCATAGCACACTGTAGCCTTGTCTCACTGGCTTCGAAATTTTAATCATTTGCATATCTCTTACCAGACTACATTCTTGCCGAGTTTCGTGATTGTAGCTTGATTTCTTCTGGGTGCATATATTTTTGCGACAGAGTGTATATATATGTATGTAAATGTATATATATATATATGTATGTAAATGTATATATATATATATATATATATATATATATATATATGTAAATGTATATATATATGTATGTAAATGTATATATATATATATATATATGTAAATGTATATATATATGTATGTAAATGTATATATATATATATGTAAATGTATATATATATATGTATGTAAATGTATATATATTGTTACGAATTTAGTCTTATTCTAATTGTTTCTACTCATTTGTGTTCATTTTTACAGTTTAATTTGTCGTATCTAATGTGATTTCAACCCTGTTTACCTGTAATATCATTTCCACTGCATTGCACGGCCCCATGCTTTAACATTGGTTTAAATGGTAAACTCGCCAAATATTGCAGCTAGCGCCAAGTTGGCGACGAATTTGGCAACTTAATTTTTATGCCAAATTTGGCGATATATCGCCAAATGTGGGCGATAAGCTTACGACCATGGCAACCCTGCTCCTAATAACCCTGTCTGGCAACTATCGCGGTATTGTAACACTATTGTATTGAATGTATTACTGTATTGAGCTTTTCCCGTACGTTCCGGATTTTGCTAGACCTTTCTATTTCTCGATTATTCTGGCAAGTGCAAGAGGTTTCTTACCGAAAGGTATAAAAAGGCACGGGCCGGCTAGTCAGTTAGTCAGATCTCAGCTTTCATGCAAGTGATACCTCTCTGTGCTTGAGAGAGAGAGACGATTGCATAGTTCGTGTGTTATTGCTTTTATTGAGTTATTATTTTTGTGCTGAGTGTTTACTATTGCTTTTGTTAGTGTATTACATCTGTGTTATCAGTATTTTTCATCGATTGTACGTGACTTTCTCGAACTGTTCTACAATTTGTGGAGGACTGTTTTGGCCAAGAATAAAATTGTTTTGGATCCCGCTCTTCGGCTTCAATCATTTCGAACCCCCGAAAACGTAACAATTGGTGTCAAAAGTGGGGTTGAATGCCAACAACAAGAGCGATGGAGGCCCAGTTCCAGACTCTTCTAGAAAAATTGACTGAAATGAAATCGGGTTTGTGAAGGTCTCTTGCAACCTCACTTTGTTAACTAGAATAATTATGAGTCATAAAAGAACCAGTAGCCATTTTATAAATAACTCTTTATTTGGTTATCTTTCCCAAATAGAATCAAATAAACTTATTAACAGTTACTTCTAATATTATGAGGTTTTAAAGGTAATATCCTTTAAATTAAACTTAATTAATTAATGATCCAATTAATTAATTTATTAAATAACGATCACGCAGAAATTACCACGATAAAGATCCCAGAATTATATTTAATAATGTTCTTATTGAACATTTAACTTTAATCTCACTCTTAAAACTTTAATGAGACTTTAAATATAAATTATATTTTTACCGCTCGGAATCTCAATTCTTCATGAGATTAAATTATCTCCAACAATAATAATTCAATTCAAATTCACTATAACTTAATGTTTCAATATCTAGCTCCTACTGCCCAACTTTACCATTTCGTTCGACTTAAATACTGAATTTAATCTGCATAACAAGGAATCCTGTCCGCTTTTTTGAGTTGATTGAAATAGGTAGGGAATTAAATTTCCCCTAAAAAGGTCGGCTCAGAAGGTTAGTGATAAAGTTCCGTATAGATTCGTCACAAGTTGACCACCAATATCGCAGAAGTGAATACCAAGCTTACTAACGTAAACGAGCAGATCAGCGCCAACAAGGAAGAGTTGAAAAGTGATCTGAAGGGCATTGGCGACAAATTGACGACTATGGACAAGAAAATTTGAAAGAAATGGAAGGAAGAATCGAGTCGGTGGAAAAATAAATTCGAAAACAAATTTGTGGATATAGAGAACAAATTTGAAAATAAATTCGAAGATATGGAGAGAAAACTAGAGGCGAAAATTTTTCGAAAAGGTAGAAGATGTTTCCATCTCGTTGAGGAGTGACCTAGAGAAATTGAAGCAGAAAGTCATGACTGGTCAAGGGGATGAATGCTAAGTTTCAAGCTCCTTATTCCAAGCCTTCCATCAAGCTTTCTACATATGACGGAAAGTCCCTCTTGGCAGGTGTATAAGACCCAATTCTCCCATAGTGGCGGATGCAAACCAGTGGGACTCCCAGACCAAGGCCTGCCAGTTGCTGCTTCTCTTCGAGCCGACGCTGCTGACATTTTGCAAACTTTGCCGGAAACACAGCGGCTGTATTTCGACGCTCTCGTTAATGTTCTGGAGTTACGCTTCCGGAGAGAAATGTGTGAAGGATTACAGCAGACTCCAGCTGAAGTCGGGCAGCAGAAAGTGTCGAAACGCTCCAAGAACTGGCGACGGACGTCGAGAGGCTTTCTCGCTTGGCGTTTTCTGACTGTCCAACTGAAGTAAGAGAAGTCCTGGCGCTGCAACACTTCATCGACGGGGTGCGTGATCCGGAAATCCAGAAAGCTCTCCGAATGGCGGATCTCAAGGACTTAAAGGGGGCCCTAGTGTTGCTATGAAATTCGAGGCAGCCCAGCAAGCAACACGAAAAGGACAGACATCCCATACGAGCCGTCAACGAATCGGACACGTCGAACTCAGGTGTGGAGCGGTTAGAGCGACAGATGAGAAGCTTCATGAATAGAGTTGAATCTTTGATGTCCCAGAAAGCAGACGGGAAGAAGACCCTTAAATGCTGGACCTTGCGGTCGAGAAGGGCATCTGGGAGAGAAGCTGCCGGGCACGCCAAGGCGCTGAAACTAATGCGCCTCCCAGAAGGAGGTGTCGGAAAACCACCAATGGCCATCTCGTGGGGCGGAGGTTGCCAGATTTTGGAAAAAGCCCCACTTTCAAGTGTGTCAAATTTCGACAAAGAGTACCGGTGAGAATGGAATTTTTATAATGGGATATGTTAACGAGCTTCCCTGCAACATGATCATCGATACAGGAGCCAATGTGTCTATCATTCGGAACGATCTGGCTCAAAAAATTAAAAGAGAAACTTATCTGGACCCCCGCCCCGCGTGCGGTGCTTACAGACCGTGACGGGGGAAAAGATTGATATTCACGGAAAGAATTAAAAGTCAAGATCAAGTTTGGAGACACTACCTACCAACATGCTGTGTATGTCGCAGATATTGCAGACCCTTTCATTCTTGGACTGGACTTTCTAAAGGAGCATGGTTTCACTCTAGACTTCAACAAGAACGAATTACGTTCCATACACGGAAGAAGTCACTATATTCAAAAAACGAAACACAGGACAGAATCTATTCGACAGGTAACCGCTAACGAGAATATTACCATTCCCCCAAGGACTGAAAATCATAGTACCTGATACATCGGTAACGATGTGAGTTTCAACTCTGGCCCTAATTGGATCTGCGGAAAAATAAAAAAGCAATGGATTGCTAATAGCTTCGACGCTAGTGGACCTTTCCAGAAAAAACGCTATCCCGGTAAGAATTTGCAACGTAACTGAAAACCTAGAGTGTTCCAGAAAGGTGAAGTGTTGGCAACCCGCAGTCCAGTAACGTGTGTCTGCAAAAAGTTCGAGCGCCGCTCTATCCAACTCGCCTCAACAGTTGACTCCCGACCTTCTAGAAAATGCTGAATTGTCCCCCCGAACAGAAAAGCTCACGCAGAAAGACTGTTCCAAGAATTTGAAGACGTGTTTTCTAGAAACAGTAGCGATATTGGCCATACTGCAGTGACACAACACAGAATTGATACAGCAGACCATCCGCCGATTAAACAGCACCCAAGACGCTTGCCGTTTGCTAAACAGGAAGAGGTCGGAACACTACGAGAGATGCGGGAAAATGACATCATAGAACCGTCTTCGAGTCCGTGGGCATCTCAATCGTCTTGGTTCGTAAGAAAGATGACTCACAAGATTTTGCGTGGACTATCGAAAACTTTAACGACGTCACCAAGAGAAGGACAGCTACCCTCTTCCAAGGATAGATGACACCCTGGATACCCTTTCCGGTCATAAATGGTTCTCGACTTTAGATTTAAAGAGCGGATACTGGCAAGTGGAGATCCATCCCGAAGATAGAAAAAGCAGCGTTCACTTCCGCCAAGGATTATGGCAGTTCAAAGTCATGCCGTTTGGGCTCTGCAATGCGCCAGCTACTTCGAGCGCCTGATGGAGACCGTGCTAAAGGGTCTGACTTTTTGAAGAGCTTGCCTTATTTACCTGGATGACGTCATAATAGGAGGGCGTACGTTTGAAGAACATCTTCAAAATATCCGGAAAGGTGTTACAAAATTAAGCGACGCTAACCCTGAGCTAAACCCTTCGAAATGCAAAGTTCTTCCAGAAAGAAGTCAATTATCTGGGACACATCATCTCTGCAGAAGGTGTTCGTACGGACCCGAAAAGCGTCCGCCGTAAAGAATTGAAACGCCCCGGAAAACCTCCGTAGAGCTGCGAAGCTTCCTGGGACTATGTACTTATTACCGAAAGTTTGTGAAAGGGTTCTCTAACATCGCAAGACCTTGCAAAGCTAACAGAAAGTAAACAAAAAGTTTCAGTGGACAAAAGAATGCGGAAGATTCCTATCCAGCCATAAAGCAGCTTTGACGTCTTCACCAGATCATCTAATATATCCCAACCGGTGACAAACCATTTATCTTGACACTTTGATGCCAGTAATGTAGAGGTGTCGGACAGTATTATCTGAAATAGATGGCCGGGAACGAGTCGTGGCCAGCTTATTGGAGTAAAGGTGTTTGTCGAAACCGGAAGAAGTATAGCGTAACTCGAAAGGCTGCTGGCTATTGAAAGCCATCGAGCATTTCCATCACTATCTCTATAGCCAAAAATTTCTTCTACATACAGATCATGCCTCTGACATGGCTGTCGTTTTGCAGAAACACACTGAGGAATAGGTGCTTGGATGGGATACGGCAGCTCAACAAGTATGCTTTGTTGTCAGTACATCAGCGTAAGTTTCCCTCCGCGTGGAAATCGCTGATACCACTCAAAGAAATTCATGCCTGAAAATTGTCGGTCATTGTTTCCAGTGGGAATAAATATGACTATCACTATGCATGGACAACAACTTCAACAGCGACACCACGATCCCTGGAGTGACGAGAAAGTTCGAAGACCAGATGGCGGATCTGATATTAGCCCTTGCCAAAAGTTTGTGAATCTTGGCAATAAACCAAAGTTGGCAGGACATCTGAAAGTATGGTCTCACAATAAACGATGTCTAAGCCTCTGAATTCTCATCAGGAATGGTGTTCTATACCGAAAAATTCGAATCAGAGGATGGAAAGTCATTCAGGTGGCAATTAGTACTTCCTCGATCTCGTATCCCAGGGTACTCAAAGTTGCATGGCAGCCAAGCAGATCCTTTCGGCGTCATGAAAACTTTTTCGAAGTTCGAGAGCGATTCTTCTGGGGTAAAGTGAGAGCTGACGTGGAACAGTGGTGCAAGTCCTGTGATGCCTGTTCAGCTCGGAAGGGGCCAAAGATACGTAGCCGAGGAAGCTGCATCGCTACAATGTTGGAGCACCCTTCGAACGTATCGCTTTCGATATCCTGGGACCTCTGCCAAGGACTGCGTCTGGTAATAAGTACCTACTTGTTGTCATTGACTACTTCACGAAATGGCCCGAAGTGTACCCCATTCGGATCAGGAAGCCCCCACCGTAGCGGAGGGCTGTAGTGCAGCACTGGATATCGAGATATGGGGTACCTCTGCAGCTTCATTCGATCGGGAAGAAATTTCGTCTCTGCGGTATTGAAGGGGAATGCCTTGAACTACTCCCGGAATTGGCAGGGTGAACCACACCTTTGCACCCACGGTCAGATGGCATGGTGGAGAGGGGTTTAATCAGTACCATCCTGAATAGCCTCTCACTGATGGTCTCCAAGAACCAACAAGACTGGGACCAAAAGTTCTCTCTTTCTGCTAGCGTACCGCAGCGCCGTTTACGGGAACACCGGATATTCACCATCCCCAGATGGCTTTGGCCGAGATCTTCGTCTCCCTTGTGACCTGCTGTTTGGTCGCCCTCCGGATACACCTTCATCGCCCTGAGGAGTGACGTGCAGAATCTCCAGGCACGTTTTTGAAGATGTACACAATTTGGCTCGAGAACGGATCAACCTGAGGACGGAGAAGATGAAGACTCGGTACGACACAAAAAGCCACAGGACATCAATTCAAGGAAGGTGACAAGGTGTGGTTCTACACAACCCGACTCGACGCAAAGGACTTTCTCTAAGCTACAATCGCATTGGGACGGTCCTTATACAATTTTAAAGATAATAAACGACGTCGTAATCGGATCTGTAAGTCAACGAATTCGAAGCCTAGAGTCGTTCATTACGACAGACTTGCTCCATATTATGGCCATAATTCTTAGTGTGTCAATTATCGTGTAATTTATTTTGACCATGGTCTTGTATAAATAAGTTAGTAAGTAAATAATCTTGTAAATAATTTTTGTTTATTGTTTTTTGTAAGTGTTTATTTTCTACTATGCATTACGTGTTTATTTTGTACTATGCATTAGGTGTTTATTTTTGTACTATGTATTACATGTTTATTATTGCATATTCATTTAGTTGTTTTTTTAATCAATTGCTTTATTATTATGTTAACGTCTGATGAAGGGTTGTACTGCCCGGGACGTGCAGTTCTTGAGAGGGGGCAATGTTACAATTTAGTCTTATTCTAATTGTTTCTACATTTGTGTTCATTTTTACAGTTTAATTTGTCGTATCTAATGTGATTTCAACCCTGTTTACCTGTAATATCATTTCCACTGCATTGCACGGCCCCATGCTTTAACATTGGTTTAAATGGTAAACTCGCCAAATATTGCAGCTAGCGCCAAGTTGGCGACGAATTTGGCGACTTAATTTTTGGCGCCAAATTTGGCGATATATCGCCAAATGTGGGCGATAAACGGCGACCATGGCAACCTGCTCCTAATATGTCTGGCAACCCTATCGCGGTGTAACACTATTGTATTGAATGTATTACTGTATTGAGCTTTTCCGTACGTTCAGTTTTGCTAGACCTTTCTATTTCTCGATTATTCTGGCAAGTGCAAGGGTTTCTGACCGAAAGGTATAAAAAGGCCCGGGCCGGCTAGTCAGTTAGTCAGATCTCCAGCTTTCATGCAGAGTGATACCTCTCTGTGCTTGAGAGAGAGAGACGATGCATAGTGCGTGTGTTATTGCTTTTATTGAGTTATTATTTTTGTGCTGAGTGTTTACTATTGCTTTTTTATTTAGTGTATTGCATCTGTGTTATCGGTATTTTCATCGATTGTACGTGACTTTCTCAAACTGTTCTACAATTTGTGGAGGACTGTTTTTGGCCAAAATAAAATTGTTTTGGATCCGCTCTTCGGCTTCAATCATTTCGAACCCCGAAAACGTAACAAATATATATATATATATATATACATATATATAAGGTAAATGTATATATATATGTATATATATATTTATATATCCTCTATTATATATATATATATATATATATATATATATATATATATATATATATGTACCCCAGGAGGTATACAATTAAACGACCCTACTTCAAAATTGTCTACAGGCGAAACTATTGTTCGAAAGTAGTAAATGTTGTGTATGAGATAAAGAAAGAGATGGGATTTTTTTTGAGCGAATAAAAAAAAATTAGTTCAAAATTTCACCACTAGAGGGCGCTTTTGAATGAGGGCCATCTGCAGGACACGGTAACACAATAACTGATACTCATTAAAAAACACAAGCTCTAAAATGAACTGCAAATTTAAATTAAACTTCTTCGATAACTAATATTCAAAGGTTTTTACACGAAGGAAGACGAAAATATGTAAATTTTTTCGACGTCACACAGCAACATTATAAAAAGCAATAAACTTTCATGGAAGATTAGTTTATTTGCATTTGTGCTCATTTCTGTATTGCTAATCAGAATGTCATTGTATTTACCAGATCAGCGTTGTTAGAAATGCAGGATTATTCTATCAAAACGATAATTCCGCAATAGTTGCTCTACGGCGAAATTTCGGACATTAAAGGGTTTCGAAGGTCCATTGACTGCTAAAAATCTTCGATTGATGGTAACCAAATATGAAGAAACCGGAGCGTTGAATATTCGTTCTGGAAGAGGGAAAAAAACCTGTTTCTCCGGAAGCAATAGAAAAAGTAGCACTTCAGGTGGAAGAATACAAATCATCCAACGTGCTGGCTAGTACAAGAGTGTTCGCTGTGTGGCAGAAGCATTGGATCCGCTTTCTCGTTCGCTGTCCAGAAGATCATGCAAAACATCTCCGTTACTATCCATACAAGCTTCAATTTGTGCAGGAATTGCTTCATGATTTCGTGACTCGACATCTGTTCTCCTGCAGTTTTTCTTGCTCGTTTGGGAAGTTGATCCAGAATGGCCTTGGAATATCCCTCTGGACAGACGAAGCCCCTTTCATTTGGACGGTTCGGTGAATATACAACTGCCGAATTTGGGAAACAGACAATCCGCATTCCACCTTACGGTTCCGCTACGCACCACCAAAGTAACGGTGTGGTGTGGGTTTTCCGCGTCTTTTATTCTTGGCCCGTATTTTTTCGAGGAATTAGGTGCTGGAGAGGCCCAGTAACATGTTCTATCACTGGACCGCGATATGCATCGTTATTACGGGTAAGGCTATTCCAGATCTGCAAGCACGTCAGTGCCTTTCACGCATAATTTTTATGCAAGGATGGAGCTCCTCCACATTACGTTGTGTTACGGACGTTCTCAAACATCACTTCACAGAAGAACGTGTGATCAGCCGCCAATTTAGTCATTTGTGGCCTCCCCGATCGCCTGACCTCAATCCATGCAATTTTTTTGGCTTTGGGGCCATTTAAAACAGCTCGTAAGTTGTGATCAACCGAAAACTTTTACCTGATCTCAAAGACAGTATTTCACGACATGTTCTTAACATTTCCCAGAACGCACTGCGGTCAACGGTAGAACATGTTATCTTAAGATTTCAAATAGTAGCTGAAAACGATTTATAGTTGTAACAAAATTTGTAAACTGTTATAAATGTATGTAAATATGATCTCAATTAAAAACGCTCTCTAGTGCTGAAATTTGAACTAATTATTTTATTCGCTCAAACAAATTCCCATCCCTTCTTTATGTCGTACACAACATTTTACAACTTTCTGAACAATAGTTTCGTCTGTAGACAATTTTGAAGTAGGGTCGTTTAATT